>JAVQIZ010220904.1:0-11235 GCA_036023535.2 Galaxias brevipinnis | reverse complement strand
TTTAATTTTTTTTTTTATTTCCTAAATTTTTTAAAAATCTCATTAACAAAACAAAACAACCCCCCCCCCCCCCCCCCCCCCCACCCACACACACACACACACACACACACATACTCCCTTGTCAATCCAACGCTGTCTATAAGGTCATCCAGCTGGTTTCCATAAGCAGGAGTCATGACATCACACGGTTGTGCTGTTAACTTGTTGGGTGTGGCAGAGCAAAGCTCCCCCTGCATCTGTCTGTACTAAACGGCATCGCTCACGTCCCTTACTATTACCACAGGCTGACTGACCAGACTGACTCCTTCTCTGCCTTTGGTCCAATATTTGCCTGCAAAGGAAAGTTGCGTCTCAGTTGAATCCTGCAGTTTTACAGCATGTATCATGGTGATAGTTTGTTTGGTCAATCCTTTTTAAAGTGTTCTCCCCAACCAATATCAACAAAACGTATTAAGAATGCTTCCCTTAACATTTCTAAATGTCTTGTTTGTCCTGAAATTGACCTTTCATACCACACAGTATTGTTGTATAACCGTAGCATCCACCCATGTACACTCCTAACCACATGGTGCAGTTATGATTAACGCATAGTACAAAAAATGTAAGTCTTATCAAATTAGTTTTATAGGAACTCATTTTGATACAATATTCTCTCTACAATAGATGCGGGAGTCACATTTGTATTCAGACATATGTTGTATTCACTGCACTGTAAAAAAGCCTTGTCCTCGATAGATTTAACCTGGAAGATGTCCGTATGACTTCAGTGACAACGGAAACCACCAGCGATCCATTGGACAGATGTGATTTGGCAGCTCGGCCGTCTGGAGTGGAGAGGACCCCCACCCGCCAGGATCACTCCCAGGCTGAAGGGCTCATTTCCCCTCTCCACCCTCTCCAGCTGTCCACCCTCCCTCCACCTGAATCCCAACCTCTCCTCCGCCCACAGCATCCATAGATCACCCTTAAAACTCATCATGGTGACCCCTAGGTCCTCCTCCTCCTCTTCCTCCTCAACCCTAACCCACCCCTGCTGGGTAAAGCCTCCTCGATGCACTATACCTCTCCCCTCTGTGTGTGTGTGTGTGTGAGTGTGTGTGTGTGTGTGTGTGTCTGTGTCTGTGTGTGTGTGTGTGTGTCTGTGCGTGCGTGTGTCTGCGTGTGTGTGTTTGTTTGTGCGCGTGTTTGTCTGTGTGTGCGTGTGTGTTTGTCTGTGTGTGAAAGAGTGTGTGTGCGTGTTTGCCTTTGCGTGCATACGTGTGTGTGTGTCTGTGCGTGTGTCTGTGTGTGCGTATGTGTGGCAGTCAGAGATTACAAACACACCTCGGTCAGTTGTTTTCGCTGCTGGGCGTGGGTCTTCCTCGCTGTAGTAACAGCTGCCAGACTCAGCATGTTTTCTCTTCGCACCGCCGAGTCGGCCCGCCCCGTCTCCCCAAGGGTAACATAACAGCAAGGGGGGAGGAGAGGTGTGTGGAGGAGACGGAGAAGGGGTCCCCCTGTTCCCATAGGACTTAGAGGTGCAGACATGGGGTCCGAGTTCGCCGACAAACACATTAGCTGTAGGTTCATGGAACAGTCCTTCCTCGGCCCTCTTGATGTTTTGACTGATAAGATAAGAGAAGGCAGGGAACACCACTGATTAGCTCGACGGGTCACTCTCACTTACCAAACCAAACACTGAACTCAACGGGGGGACGGAGTCGGGGCAAAGCTACACAAGCACATAGCAACAGAAGCTAAATGGCTAGGACAATAGGATGACAGGATGTTCAAAACACACAAGAATAAAGTTTTCTACCGGCTGTTCTCACGCGGTGCGCCTCGCCGAGCCCTTACAGAGACATGTTGCCTTACATCAACGGCAGTGCAACACCCTCAGGGCTGCTGTCGTGAGGGAGACAAGGAGGGACGGGAACGCCAGCCGCACTCCTGTCCGGAGCACTACTCAGATTGTGGTGACCTACAGCTAATCGTACAGCCGGACACGCCGTGTGATCCGTCCCACATCTGGACTTGAAGGTCATACTAGAATCAATAGCTGGTGCCAAAAAAATTACATTGTGTGTTTTCTGTACACCTGCCATGACCATATAATCTAGTTTATATTGGTATAAACTAGGCCAGTGTACTGATTGTTACACATTACGCGTAGGGATCAGTGTGTGCAGCTACAAGCGTTCACACACACAACGCATTGCGAGGTTATACACGTGATAGTATGTCCAGATACAGGACTAAAGCATGTTTAGCAAGGAAAATACACACACACACACACACACACACACACACACACACACACCCACACACACACACACACACACACGCACTTACTCGTATTCAGTTACATCCTATGCTATCAAAACAAAATACATCATGGGAAAAACCTCCTGCATGGGCTTGGTGATGAGATCAACAGTAAGGGAGGGGTCAAGCCCATGGCAAGTCTTGAGTTTCCATTCAGGACCACAATGGGCTTGGTCGACTCCAACAGGGGCCTGTGCCAGGGACCAGCATCCATTCCTTCAGGGCAGAAATAAGTTGTCTGTCTGAGCAGTCTCGTGACACATTGCTGGCAGCGGGTGAAACATTCAATCTATTTATGAATATAAAAGTGATTCTGGATTTCTCACTGAAAGCACATTGACAGAGAGTAAGCTCTTCTTATCAGATACGGAGAAGGGCCAATTTCTATATTCAACAACGTGCATTCCAACAAATAGGCTTAAATTAAGTAATAACTTCAAAATAATAATTAAATAGTAACTGTTGAAAGTGTTCTAAAGTTTACCATAAATGTTTCGGAATTTGATATTTGCACAAGAGGAGGTGAAAAGGGTAGATGAAAGTATTTGCTTTAAGGTTAGTATGCCCCCTGCTTGGCTTCTTGTGAACAGCATGCGGAACGGCTGATGGGGCGTCCAGAGGGATTTCTTGCCATTGCCTTTGGGGTGGAGTGATATTTATCTTATCCGGCAGATGTTTGTATCCAAAAGGGTAAGATAAACAAAATACTTTAAAACAGAATAATCCCTACATTACAGTCTGATTTGCACACTCAAACATTTATTTGTTAATCTAATTTCTGACAAGCTCCCAGTCAAACGGCTGTATCCCATAGTAACATTAGAACAGTCCACTCTAGACTCTGCAGCACGTGCTCCTGCAGAACAAAGTAACAGAACGGAACACAGGAATTATGTTGAATGTGAAAAACACCCTTGGATAATTTGCATGCAAACAAGTATATTTCTGACCTAGGCTGGGTAAACACGAAAATGTCAATCGGAAGGAAAGAAACCCCAGAGGTTATTGGGGCAGGTGCTCCAATTATGTGAAAAACTAATTCTTATCAGGCCTTACAGGCTTTGTTGCATAGGCTTTGTTGTTAGACCTACTGCAACTGGCTATCAAATGGTCATGCTATTCATGTGATTTTGGCGGAACAATTAAATATACAATGCAAACGCTAAAACCCGATTTATCTGTGGTCAAGTATCTACTCTGCGTTAGGTAATCGACACGGGAAAATGGCAGGAGAGAAACACGTGACAGAATATGTTTGTAAACATGCGTCGCTCCCATGTGATGGAGAGGACGCAACATTGCGTTTCTGTGCACTGACCAATCCTAGGCACAGGGGTATGTCAAGGGGCGTGGTTTAAAGGAGCTCTGTGGAATATTCGATGATTACCAGCCAGGTTAGAAGGAAAGAGGGATCAAGTGCAAGTTATCGCAAATATTTGAGTAGCACTGCCGTCTCTCTGCTGCACCCATCTGGTAAAAGACGTGGGTGAGTGTTTGCTTAGGCTCTATATCCTGCCCACCAGGCTCGATGACATTTCACCTTTTAAGACTAGCCTACTAGTAATCTAATAATATAATAAAGAATATTTAGCCTCTTCTGACACATTAATTTGAAAGGTATTGAAATAAATTGCATTAATGGTTCTTTTGACCATTGACATGGCCGTGTACAGAGGAACACGTCGTTTACATGTAGCCCGATGCAGAATAGGTGTTTGCTTTAAACACCATGATGTTGGGTTTCTTAACGACAGGAGACTTGGACTAGGCCAAGCACGTCGAGGGGGGTGGATGCGCGATGCAGTGGTGGGTGTTGGATGCTGCGCGGCGCGTGGGGAGAAGGATGTTGCGCAGTTTTATTTACCTTGTTTGGTAACAGTTCTGCACCTGTCAACGTTGTCGATTGGGGCATGAGTTCATGAAGGACAGGTATATGGACCTCGTATTTTAATGTAGCATTGTAATAACAATGAACAGTAGTCTCATAATAATTAGTCTATGCATAATATTTATAGATGAATGTAATGTTGCCTCTTTGATCTGTAGTATCTTTTTACATTTTTTTATTGTTGGCATCCAGAAAAAGTATGTGTGATGTACTTTTCATGACTATTGACCTTGTTTCCATGTTAGATTACATGTACATTAAAAAAACCTAAAACGGCAAAAACCTATTGTTGCCTAGGATAATCACATTCTTTTTTGTGACTATTTTCTGTCTTTCCAGAGGTTTCTAGATGCGGTACGCACTTTGTATAACCTATGTAAACAAGCAGATTTTAGCCATTACGCTTTTTAAACACTAGATGGCGCACATTTGCAGTCCTTCACTGACACCTGAACATAGTCCTGTCGAGGTAAACATTGGGCTAATGGATGCTCTAATGCTTAGAGCGAATGTAAAGGACATTGTTAAAGTTACGTGCATATAAATCATAGTAGTGAGGACTTAAGACGACTCATGTATAATGCCATTACCTTGGGTTTATGAGTTTGTGAGTTTATTTTTATGTGACCGTATCAGGAAGAAGGGCTTGGCTTATTGATGGGCCGTGTCAGGGAAACTGACAGGGAGACTGACAGGCACCTCCAAAGTAGAGAACAATAGCCTATATCGTGATGTCAAGGACTTAAAACGTTTTGAGTTAAATTGAGGCTCTCAGAGTCTACATAATGTTCATCCGATCAGTAAGTGGAGATCAGTCCGGGTTAATTGATTAGCTTATGAATTGCCTGATTGTTAAACAGACATGATATCTTTCACGTAAACACAAAAAGGATAAATGTTCCTTCAAAAAAAAAAAAAAAGTCGCCTTAATGACAAGTAATGATAATCTGAACGTTTGTGTTTTCCTTTTCAGTGTAAATGAAGACGTTGGTGTTGGTGGCGGCGGTGCGCGTGAGAGGTATGTGCACACCCCCAAACACAACAGCGGAGAGATTACTTTCATGGTCCAGTCACAGCGGTTCAGGGCTAACACTTTCCATTTGCAAGGCGGGCACCGTCGCCCGTCAGACTAGCGCGCCCACCTCCCTTGACTTCCTGCACGTGGACACTAGTCACAAATGTTGGATAGTCGGATAGTGGTGGCCTAGTGGTGGCCTCAGGAGTTTAAATTCCACACCACTAGTGTGCCCTTGAGCATGGCACTCAATCTTAAATTGCCCGTGGGGGACTGTTTCTGTCATCTCATTTTAAGTCGCTTTGGATAAAGCACATATTAAGAATGTAGATGCTTCATCCAAGCTGCCTGAAACAGATCGACCGAGTGGCACGGCAATCCATCATGCTGTCAGAAAACGCTGTTGTCAAACAAAAAGAACAAATCTGCCGGTCTGTGATTTTGATCTGTTATTGGTTGACCCATGTGTAAACAATTGAAGAGACAGACCAGTTACATCGCCCTATGACGTATTCAGTGATAGAGCGTGGTTGTTTTGGTGTGTGGATGCACACACATACACCCACGATCGTTTGTACATGTCCAAACAGGACTACAGAGTAAACCAGCCACCATAAAAAAGTATTGTCCATTCTAGTAAAACACACACCCACGTCCCCTCGATGAAATCACACACAGCACAATGTACTGTATTCATTACAGGGCGTGAACTATGACCTGTATTTTGCCTGACAATAGCTTCCCACTTTTCACTCTCGGGCTTGAATCTGCAGTGCGTCATAGGCACACTGAGGTATGTGTCGATGCACTTGAAGGAAAAGGGCAGCCATTCTTTCCTTCCAAATACAACAATAAGGACGACTGCTGACCGGCTGGGCACCTTTCCTGGGAGAGATTAGGCTTTAGTAAATAAACCAGGGAGTGGACGAGACAGAGGCTAAAATTAACAGGCAGCCGCTGCCCGGTGAGTGATGTGTATAAATAGCAAAGAGGAAGAACTGGTGTTGGAGGGATTCATTCACTGTCAACACCACGCCGGTCCTCAATGATGCACCTCCTCAGTGACACCTCAACATGTAATGGAATGTTACTGTAGACCTACCTACTGTATGTTCAAGGATCATAACCAGCTGTAATTCTGACATAGCAGTAGCGAACAATATACAAACTAACAAAAGTGACACCAATATTAAGTTTGTTATAAAAAAAATGTATTCATATTAAGATTAGCATTTTTATTTCAAATTTGATATACAGCATATGATGCTGTTTTAACCTTTTGGCACAGCTTTAAATATGTATTTTGTCAATTCCGCTCTTGTCAAGGTATGTCCTGAATCCTGTCCTCTGGCTTGCTAAAATTCTATTGAAGTGCGTTTCCAAATGTCCAGTTCTTTTGCGTTTTGGGTGGCTTCTAACGCATTGACCAAACCGATATGTTAGGCTGGAGCTCACACAAACTCCAATCTATATATCGATAGGTCTGCCACATACTTTATAAATGGACCAATTTCTGTACATTGCTGGCAACCTGATGTTTACGTGCTAGTTGCCGAGCTGGGCTTAAATAGTTCTGGCAAGAATTAAGAGGTTCCAATTACAGCAGAAACATTATACAAAAGCTGAGTGGCTTTGGGTCTTGTTTTTGCGGTTCAAAATTAAGGCATACTCTGTGTGTGTGTGCGTGTGTGTGTGTGTGTGTGTGTGTGTCTGTGTGTGCGCGCGCGCGCTTCAGTCAATGAAATGCTAGGATGACCTCCGTTTTCATATTAATTATTATTCCCAGTGCTCTCCCTAATACATTTTCATCTATTAAAGCACCATCTTGAGATTCCCTCATTTTCATATCTTGAGAACATCCCCAGCCGTAGAGAAGCGGAACACGACCTGGCACACAACCAATAAGGATCTCCTTTCTACCTTTTCTGTCGCTGTTACCGTGAGCTCTCTGGGTGTACAGACCACATCATACTTTGCAGAGATCCTTCCGCCCTTCCTAAATCAATACTCTCTCCATGTAGTGGTCCCCCCTTTGGAGAAAGCCGTCTTTGATCTCGTCAGATCCCATACATTTCTTATGGAGCAATGGGGGAGGAGGATGAAAGGTGGTCCATCTGCTGGACCTCCTGGTTCTTCCTGGTCGTTGGGCCCCCGCCTGGGAGGTGGAGCTGTGACGGTCTTCCATGTCTCCTGCAGGCCAGCAAGGCGTTAGGCGGGCCACTGACGTCTGATCATACCCAAATCCCCAAAAAATGCCAGGCCTACATTTCAGGAACATTTGGAGAAATACAGGTTGATAATCAGGTTGAGGAACAGTAAGTTATTTGACACGTTTGAAAGGTATCAGGGTATTGTAGGCCGCACACAGGAGATGGCGCAGTAGATTTATTCATGGGAGAAAAAGTCAAAAAGCGGAGGTGAATACGTTTTCATCCGACAATAATAACACTCTGTCTGGTCGAGTGCCTGGTTGAGCCGCGACTGTGAGGAAGGAGCACAGAGGCTCAGAGAGGCAGCCAGCCTTAAAGTCACGCTGCCAGCCTCTAGAGCCACTAGGATCAACACTAGCAGACATGTGTCAAAAGCGGGCCACACATCACATAGGGAGGGATAAAAGCTCTGGGATTAGCATCCATGCTAGCGACTGCATCCGAAATACCGCCAACAGAACGGAACGCAAGTGCGTCATAAATGTCAAGTGTTTATAGTGTCTTATTCGTACGTTATGACTGCCACGGTGTCAGTCGGACAGAACACTCGCTGACGTGTAACGCGTTTAAAAAAACGGACTCCAATTGGATTTTGCTGTGCTGCGTGGATGGTAGAGGCAGCGAACACTGCTACACTTTCCCTCTGGCAGAACTGTACAGAACTGTTCAGACACGGAGTGTAAGATCCGTGGCTGGGGTTTGAGAGCAGACCCAGCGGCAGCCAGAGCGGACGGAGAGTCTGGTGCCGAGCCATGTTTTCGAAAGCGCTGGGGTCAGCCCTCGGTCATGGCTAACGTCGGCCTCGCTCACCATCACAAGGCAGCACGACTGAGAGGCAGGCCAGACTGGGACCGTTTGTAGCCGTATTATCGATGCCCCACGCAGAAAACAGATCTCCCAGCCTGGCCAGCTCTTTTTGTTCATGTTAGGATCACACCTCAATGAAAAAACTTGCCGTGCTATGCGTTCCCTAATAGTTCAATGAGAACCTAACCCCCCCCACTCTGTTCATCGTTGTTTAACGTGTGTGGGTGTGTGTGTGTGTGCAGCCAGGTCTAGCCTTAAGCTGCCTCACCCTGTCCATTTCCTCTCAGACAGCGTGACGCTACTGTTTGCGATGGATGGATTGTACATTAAGGAATGGCGACGTGGCTCTGCGCCTTGCCGGAGCGTCTTTATCTGCTCGCCACTTTACGTCTCTCTAGTTAAAAAGCCACTGATGGGTTTTCATCCCCCTTTTTACCGTAGCGGGGAGGGGGGAAGGGCGGCTGGGGTCCCAAGCCTTGACAGAGGGCCACGAAATAAGAAGATGTCACTCCTTTTCCCCCAGTGACTGTTTTGTATTAGCAGAAGGCCTTAGTTACGGTTATGCTATGTGTGGCGCGGCCGTTCGATCAATTGAGCCACTAAG
Source organism: Galaxias brevipinnis (assembly GCA_036023535.2). Taxonomy (NCBI): domain Eukaryota; kingdom Metazoa; phylum Chordata; class Actinopteri; order Galaxiiformes; family Galaxiidae; genus Galaxias; species Galaxias brevipinnis. The sequence continues at coordinate 2,407 of JAVQIZ010220904.1, read as the reverse complement.
CTCCACATCTAAGAGTTCACTCTGTGTAAATGATTAACGGAATTGAAACGGACTATTTCAGGACGAGCGCGCTCTCTTAAAGATACAGCACTGCAAGCACTCCAGACTCAACGGATATTATAGACACAAGGGTACGACGGACCAAACAAACTCATATTACAAGGACCTTTTGCTGAGCTGACGGTGCGCTTTTTCATCGGTTAACCCGCTAATGGAAGTGGAGAGTTGCTTGCGTGGAGAGTCGGTCTGGGCTGACATCCTCCTCCACCGCGTTTGCATCTGGCCTCTTTTCCTGGAACAGGATGAGGAAGTGGGCTGGGTAGGCTCCCTCGCGGTCATGTGACCGGGCCTCTGGTTGTCACGGTGCCTGTCATGTCAGCGCGCTCAGTCCGACCTGTAAGCATCCAGAGACCGAGGCCACCGTGGCACCAAGCCCGTTCCACGTCGCAGGGATCGGTGTCGTGTTCACGGCCGAGTCGTACAGAAAGACGTGCCGCTGCTTGAAGGCCGTCGGGAGGCTGAGGTGGATTTCCTTTTGTTTTCTTCCTGAGGGGGAGAGGAAGAGGGCCGTGAGAGCCGGTTATGTAAGTGGCACACGGCGAGGCTGCAGTGTGCCTTTAACAGCAGCGGGTGCTGGCTGTCAGGTGATTGAGGAAGCCCAGTCGGCTCAGCCCGACACACAGGCCGGGAGCCACACAGAGTGTCTTCATGTGGAGAGAGAGAGAGAGAGAAGAGAAGAGAGAGAGAGAGAGAGAATAGAGAGAGAGAGAGAGAGAGAGAGAGAGAGAGGGGGAGAGACAGAAAGAAGAGAGGTAGAGAGAGAGAAAAGAGAGAAAGAAACCCAATTAAAACGGGGGTGGTGGTGGTGGTGGGGGGTCGCAGGGTAGCAGCACTGAGAGGGGGGGGGGGGGTGTTATCAGACTGCGAGAGGTTTGGTCCGGCAGGGTGCCTTTAACCGCAGCCCTCAGTGAGCTGCACTTGTCTGGGCGGCCGCCAGCAGTGGGTTGCTTGCTGCGCGTTGTGAAGCCACATCACAGGCAGAGAGAGAGAGAGAGATAGAGAGAGAGAGAGAGAGAGAGAGAATTAAGTGCTGCGTCACACTGAGGAAGAGTGTGATCAAGCATGCGCGCGCGTGTGTGTACGTCTCTGCCGTTAACTATTTGCGTACATTTGTCTCAGTTTAAACCCGCTGTCGATGGGAGCTAGAGACCAATCCTGCCATTGCAGCGAGATGAAAATAGACTTGTGTTTGTGCCTTTGTGCGCGTATGTCTGTCTGTCTGTGTGTGTGTGTGTGTGTGTGTGAGAGAGAGAGAGAGAGAAAGAGAGAGAGAGAGAGAGAGAAACAGGGCAGGGAGGGTGAAAGAGAGACAGCGAGTGAGCCAAAGAGAGTGAGGCAGGGCCAGAGAGAGATTTTGGATTAGTTGCTACGTCACTTTTTCAGAGCGCGGGGGAAACATCAGCCCGGGACCCGTCGTCGTGGTTTCCACCTGCGAGTGGACGCTTTGAGTCCTGGATAGCCTTCGTCCACCTCCTCTCCCTCGGTGGCGCTAATCTCCTCTGACTATCGGGCCCAGGTGCTATCGGTTGCCACGGAGAGAGTTTCAACATGGATGCTGAAGCTAGGAAACAATTTCCCCTCGCTCCGGGACCGACTGAGTGTTGTGACTTCACCGCAAGGGGCGTTTGTTTTGTGGACGGGGGCAGAGGCGTGGCGAACGGGTTAACCAGGGATTCTTCTGGAAGCTTCTAAATATATCCAAGCGCATTGAGAGGGGGACGTTTTGGTTTTGGTTTAGTTATTTTACCGAGAATTACGGAGGAAACTGCTTTGGAGTCGCAATTCAGGTAAATTCATCGATACACCAGCATATTACATAATATTGCACAGTTGCAGAGTGTGTGGCGTGTCCCCGATTGAACCCAAACCATAGCAGGTGCTGTTCGAGGGATGCTGCATCACTGAAACCAGAAAGAGCCAGGGCCACTGTCAGGTAAGCAGTGCGGCATACGATCCCACGTACCTCATTTTCGTACCCCTAAGCAACTGCTCTGGCCAACAGCCTATGGCTAGCCGGACCCAAAGGAAAGGTTTGTTTGCTTGGTTGCTATGCAGATGTATTTGTTGCTGTTACAGTCTCCTGACCTTTTTTGTTGTTGATCACTCCCGATGCAAAGAGGAGAGAGGAACGGGGAACTGGTAGCCGACGGTGGCTAGCAGCGGACGGAGTGTGGGTCTATATGTGTGTGTGTGTGTGTGTGTGTGTGTGTGTGTGTGGTGTCATGTGATTTTGTTTACTCGTTCTCGTTCTGTCCGGTCTTCAGGGCTCTGCTGGGGGTGGTGCTCCAACCCTCCCCAGGTCACTCGTGTCTGCCTAGCTGGTGCCGAGGTTGTGACGCAGTCATCA
>JAVQIZ010220896.1:0-11698 GCA_036023535.2 Galaxias brevipinnis | reverse complement strand
TATGGGCCTGGGGTACACCCCCTCCTTTGGGGCGCCCCTCCCCCCCCCACCCCAAACCCCCCCCCGCCCCCCCCCCACACCCCCCCCCCCCCCCCCCCCAGGATTGATGTGGGTGGATGTGCAGAAAACAGATGCTACCTCATGATTTCTGCACGTTTCTACTAATGATAATATCTACCGGGCGAACTCTCGGGCTCCTTAAAGGCTGCCCGTCCTGATTTAAAGTCTTCTCCTTTTTTATTTCTTTCTTTTACGACTGCGCGCTGGTTTTCATTTCTTGCCTGCTCATCACTGTGGGCCGTAGCTCACTCTTACGCCGTGGCTAACAGTGCCACGCTGCCATCGCTGTGCTGCTGCTGACGGGGGGTGTCTGTGGGCCGCCAGTCCTCCTTTTCTCCCAACGTTTTTTAGGAGACAGTGCGAGGACATCTTGATCACCATCGAGTGACTCCTGCATCCAGGGCTCCGAAGCATCCATCTACCTTTACGCCACTTAGACAGCGATAATCAATAGTGATACGGCCATGTTTTCACCACTCCCGTTTGTACGCGTGACTGTGTGTGTGTGTGTGTGTGTGTGTGTGTGCGTTTGTGTGTTTTCACGTGTGTGGCGGGGCCCGTCCCGGAGGCTGGCTCTAATTCCCAGCGGTGTCCATCAGACCCCTGTCCCTTGGAGCTCTGACAGAAGGAGCTATTATTTTCTCATCGCCCTGGTGGCCTCCTGTCCCCGGGGATAGGCCTGGCCGCGGGGACTGACAGCTCCGTAAACACAGCCAACCGTGGGCCGGCAAGGGGGGCCGGGGGGGGCCGAGTGAGGGCTCCACGGTCGGGACAGGGCCCTGTTCCCTCTCCCCCTTCCCCCCCTACAACCTCTCTGTCTGTTTGTCTCCGGGACCTGATCCCCCCTTACCGCAGCCTCGCCGCATCACCTTCACCTGCCTGACACTCGGGAGGTCAGAGTTCGGCCGGCTCAGAGCGAGGTCATCACTAACCTTGACGCATCCTTGCCACCGGCCAAATAGAAGAAGAAAAAACATAACCCATTTTTTTTTCTTCACCACACAGCCATCAATTCTGTTCAACACAACCGCTCCGTCCCCATGTGCCTTTTCTTTTCCTGTGATATTCTCAATATTTCTGGATGCGCTCTATTAGCTCCTTTAATGTAATATCATAACAACAGAGGCCAGTGGTCGGGGGCAGGCCTCCCCCCGTCTGCCTGTATCTGTCAGTAGGTGTGACTCCAGTGTAACCAAGACGGATGAGCGCGCTCGGGGTTGTTCCCTGCAGGGCTGGGAGAGCTGCAAAGGCTGCCCCTCTCTCTCGCTCTCTCTCTCTCTATATATATCTCTATCTATCTTTCTCTCACACTCTCTGCTCTCTTTCTCTCTCTCTCTCTCTCTCTCTCTCTCTCTCTCTCTCTCTCTCTCTCTTTCTCGCTCTCTCTCCACGGGGCTCTGCTGGGCCGTGCTGCGCTTATTGTAATGCCCTAATGTGGATTCAGGATCACCAGGCAGGGGCATCTATCTACATCAATACCAGGAGACAGGAATGCCCTCAGTGTCTGTATCTGTTATGCTAGCCTATCTTTCTCTCTTTCTCCCACTCTTTCTCTCTCTTTATTTCTCTGTGAAGTGCGTTTTCAGGTGTGTGTGTGTGTGTGTGTGTGTGTGTGTGTGTAATTGAGGCAATTTCTTGTCCAAAAAGAAATAGATATTTCGTTGAAGAAATTGCCTCTAGCCCCGTTGGATATAGTGCATGCAGTGTGAGACACAGACCCACACGTGGACTCACACAGTACAGTAATGACGGGTACTCCTCAGTCCCCTTCCATGGGTCTTTTGGGTCTGTCTGACCTACATGGAATGCAGGCCAATGTAATCATCCACTTGCATTCACTACCCCGTTCATTTGTAACTCCTGTCAAACCTACAATGCATATAAAAGGTGTCCCTGATAAATGTTGAATGGACCTTCCTCACCCGTTAGGACAATCTCCTTTAGGAATTTCTCCTCTTTTTAGACTCAAATCAAATATTCTGTTTAGTGCTACAGCAGTTATTCTGCTAGAACAGCTCCATCTGGATTAGTCCGCTGGTGGTGTTCCGCGCATTTTGAAGATGCGAAAAATCTGTGAAGGCATTGATTTCCCAATCAATATGCCATCTGACAATGTACAGTAAAAAGCATTCCCATTAGACATTTTCACGTAGTTTAGATTTAGACAGAGTGCAATATATTCCACTGTAATCTCCTTGGTTCTTCAAAAAAGTTGTGTCCTGAGAAATACTTACTGCTTTTTTCAGTATGCAGCCTACAGCTTGGACCACCTCTGAAGCTTTTGTGTGAAAACACATTTTTTATGACTTTATGACTTAAGCTGTTTTCCTGTACCAGTGTGACAGAAAGCCTCCCACAAAGACCCCCCCCGGTATCAGTGCTCTTTTTTTGCTTTTGTGCAGCGCAGTAATGTACATTCATTATCACATCTCTTGACCTATGGTCATAAACTGGACAAGGTACTCCCACAAAAGCTTTTAAAAGGATGACTCCAACAAACGTAATAATACAGTAGGTGTCCATTATAACCCTATAATTAGCATGGACCTTAACATGCTTATGTGGGTTTGGCTTAGCGAGTGGGTTGGGAGGACACTAAAGGATGTTAAAGTAGCGATGTGCTGAAGTCCACATAAAGTGGATGGTTTCTTATGAAAACGATTGAAGGGCCAGTTCCTTATCATTGGCATAAATGGTTTCCATTGATAGATGAAGGTTTAAACGTTCAATAACACTAATGTTGCTTGGAGCAACTGAACACCAAAGCTAAAAGACTAGCTAACTGTAGCTAAAGAGATATCTCTTTGTTCCAGTCAGTTCATTACAAAGAAGATTGTGTAGAGCAGAAAACCTATTAATTTAATTACTTGACTCCCCTGCAGCCCTTGGACATGGCACAAGGTGTAGTGCCTCACAAAAAGGTCTTACAGTAGAATTGGACTCCATTAGCATCTATTTCCATGGCAAGCAGCCCCGCTTCTCCCTGAGAATCTATAATGGACGGATGGAAGCCACAAAGGAGAGGGAAAGGGTTGAGGGACCTTGAGCTTCGTGACCTTGGACCCCATGTCCTCCCCCCACCCCCTGCTAATCCCCTCCACCCTGTTCCCCAAACCCCATCCACACTCCCAGCCATGTCCCACCCCCCCACCCACCCACACACACACACACACACACACACACTCCCTTCCTAAAGCCTCTCTCCCCAGGTCACGAAGGGTAAGAGAAAGGCACACGGAGGTCACTGTCTGGGGTCACTCTCTCTGATGCGTTCAGACTGGAGCCAGATGAGAAGGTCAGGGCGCTTGGAATCCCATCATGCGGACCGATCACGCACCTCTCGACAGCCGTCTCGCCTCTCAAAGAGGAAGCGCAACTTTTCATGGGTGTTGGGAGTGTGTGGATAGCATACCCCTTGTACCGTCTCAACTCATGATACATAGTGAGTCATGAGTGTGTGCGTTTGTGTTCTCGAGAAGATAAAGGAAAAGAGAAGCTGTAAAATGGGCAAAGTTTCAGGGCAGGCTGCACTCTCTGATTTACACCCGTATCTCGACAACAAATTAAGCAGTGGTGCGTTTCTTTTAGTTATCCGAGAGCTGTATTAATCACGAGACTGGCCCAATGGCCCGGCTACTGTAATGAGCCCCTTTATGCTAATGTAACTTTGCAATGAAGCATGAGTGGAAAGTTAATTTTGTCAAGTCCTTTTCACTGCAACACAATGAATATTCAGCTCAGCTTTCACACTGTTTGCCTGCCGCAGTCAAGATAAACACAGGAGCATAATTCTGAAAATGTCCTTTTGTAAGGGTTTCTGAAAACAAATTCAGTAAAAGTGGAATATGGATGGCATAAGCTGTAATTGCCCATTCTACTTGGCTGGAACTCTTGTATCATTATACACAACAGAACAGAGAAAAACAGATAAGATAAAAAACAAAATACTTTCAGAAAGGGAGCAAGAGGTTTCTAGTTGTCTAAATGGCACTTAGACACACAAACACACACAACACGCAAACACACACACTTACACACATACGCATACACACAAATACTATACACACATGCACACAGCAAGCAGGCAAAAGTTTGAGCACTTTTGACCCTGCAATATAATTGGTTGAGCAAAGGGATGATGGGCACATTATGAGGCCTGGCTGTCTGTCTGTCGGTGCCTGTGAATATTGCACTTCTTTAATTAACTATATCCTAGGAGCTTTATAATCTCCGGATTGTGGGGTATCATAACGTATTAACTTTAATTAAGCTGGTGTACTGCGCTCTAATTAGATGAACGGCGCTTATTTGTAATCTGGATAATATGAATACACTTTACACACGCTCAAATCAGTCAGTCTGCGTAATTGCAGTGTGCGATAGCTCTAATTGATGATGGGCAGTCTGCCTGTGTGTGACATGCTATAGCTGCCATACTGTAGCTATCTTTCCGGCTGGCTGACTGGCTTAAGCTAATGTGATGAAATCCTCCCGGAGAGATGATGTGCTCTGTTAGAGGCCCTAGTGGGGCTCCAGTCTCGACGTGTCAGAGATGCCTGTTGAACCCCAGACGGCGATCAGCTGCTGTCTGTGGCTCTGTCTGTCAGCTCCGAGAGCTAGCGGGGCCGCGCTTCCTGGTTCTGTGCCCATCTGACCACAACCACCGTCATCTGCATTGGCGCTCCTATGGTGTTAATGCTGGAATACAAAAGTACTCTGTTGAACAAGGCCCGTGGCGGGCCAGCTACAGTACGAGTGAGCCAGCGGAACCCGGGGGGGGGGGTCTTCCACTCCTCTCTAAATGGGATTGATGAAGTATTTCATTGTTTAAGACAACCCTGTTTTTCCCTCCGGACAAACACATTCCACAATGCATTTCTACTCCATTTAGATGACTGCAGCTTCACCTCTTTGAATATCACCAAGCAAAGTACGATCATATACTACAAAGGGCAGAATGGGAGGTGTGTCAGACTATGAAACAGGGCAGTGTGGGAGCGTGGTGAGAGAGATGTTAGTCAGGAGAGTGCCTGTGGCCCAGTTGGAAGCGGATGCCTCCAGCCATGTTCTCTGCAGTCTGCCTGTGTGTTTCTCTCTGTTGTCTATACAGCTCCAGGCAATCTCTGACAGCTGCTCTTAAACGTGTTTCTCAAGCAGAAGTTCTTAGAACAAGCACCCTAACCAACACATTTTGTCTGCTAACAAAATGGGGATTGTATAATAGGTCAGCTTGCCTTACTTGAAAAAATGTAATATATCAGTGCCGGGGCACCTATAAATTATTATCAGAGTTAGAGATTTAAGTAATGAAGAATGTTTCCTGTTGTGAGCTGTACATAGTGCATAATCTTAAGCAATGTCTATATTCCAGTGTAGAACCCTATGAGACCTATATATTTTATTTCAGAAAGTGCGAGTTGAAATTCACGAGAGCGTATAGGAGCCATAGGGATTGGAAGTAGCAGCTGCAGCCACTGTCATTCACAGTGAAAGAAGCTGCTGCCTGCCCTGTCCTCCACAAAGTGCATCTGAAACACACTATTAACTTTCCCATTCCTGGTGTCACTTTTTATTGCCCTGTGGTTTCAGGTCTTACTGAGTTGGCAGGCTCCATAGCAGGGCTTTTCAGAGCCAGATAGATGCCTGTGTCAGAGCGCAGAAATACAGCAATGATGAAGATATTATTCCCAGGATTTAATTTGCCAGAGTGGGCCGCGAAAGTGCAGGGTTATCGTGATTAATGCCTGTTGTTGCTTTGCCTCTGGAAGAAAAAAATAACCTTTTGCTGGAATCTTTGATATCCCACAAACACATAACCTTCTCAACTGTCAATCAAAGCTAATGGGGACATGTTGCACTGCAATCAAAAACACTTCTGCTTTTTAATCCTGTATGTGGGAGGATCTACGTTGGAAAGAGCTGCAATGTCATGCTGCGTCTATTATCATTACCCTTTGAATGGAGGTGCTATGTGTCGTCAGATTCTGGTTTCACTAGCCTTCAGTTCCGACTTTTTCAAAGCCCCAAGGTGCGGACAGACGCACAGCAGACGACAACGTTCAGGCACCAGATCATGTTCGGGGTGAGGAAAGGGTTAATGAGGTATCTGCATGGTGGAGTGAGGCTAAAAAGGGTCCTGGGACCTGAAAGGAGCCCAAGTGGCCCAGCTGGACATTTCCAGATGAAAAATACTTACGGCTCAGAGCTCAGAAGTGCTAACTGCAATGGATGGTGCCGAGTCAGGAGCTGAGTAATGAGAGGGAGCAGTTTATATGATGGGGATCATCAATTTGAGCCATACATACGGGCATATTGGTTAATGTTAGATGATATGGTTAAGGATGATTTATTGGAATTATTATTAATGAGAGTCTTTTAATGACATGAATGATGTGGTCGCCCCCATCGGGGCTGAAACTGGCCGCAGAGGGACCTGGCATAACTTTGCATATGGCAGAGGGGATATGTGTACGAGCTTTTGTGAGGGACGCGCCGGTGAGTGGCATTTGAACACGCTTTAGCTACATTGTGCACGGGTAATTAACATGGCATTATCTACTTGCTTACAAAGCAACTTTTGTAATTAGAGTTATGATTGCGGGGGGATAATGACAGGCGATTGTGGTCCAGATAATGAATGTTACACACTTGGCAGTTAGCGCATTGTTTGTGCAGCAGACTTGTGACATATGGGACACAAAAGGACACAATGGCCAGGCCGGCCGCTTTTGTTCCTACTCCTGCAGACCCAATCAGAGTAGACAAATTGCGCCGCAGCCTTTCCAAATGATGCCGCGCCAGGGAAAACGTTTCAGACACAGGAGAATGGGCCTGTAATGTGAAAATCTCGGCTCATGGAATACTTTGGACAGTGCACCTGGGCTCCGCCCCGGAACCTGCAGCTGTCGGCCGATCACCGGCTGCAGTGAGACTGGACAAGACATATCTCACTAGACTGGGCATGTCTCCTGTGCCTTCCCTGGTGTCTCTGGTGGAGGCCCTTATTTGGATGAGACGTGGAACTGACTGGATTGTGACAGTAATACTCATGCTGGAGAGAGCATAGGATCCATACATCCTCGCCTGTGTTGTGGTTTGCTGTTCAACCGGCTCAATGTTTTTTCTATAAACGGCATACAATCTTCCTTTGAAGAGCTGGCTGGGCTTTTAGTATAATGAATTACAAGATGGCATCTTAATAGGAGAGGCATTTAAGCCCGTGACGTCTGGCGGACATGTCCCCCCCCCCCCCCCGGCCCCATCTCTCTCACTGGGAGTCAGTGAGGACAGGTCTGTACGGGCGGCAGCAACCCAATCCATCACCGCCAGCACTGGGGGCCTGGGGCCAAGCACTCGGCCTCCCCCTCCAGGAAATAATCAGCTTTTAATTTATCAGAGATCGCGTTCATGAGAAGACGGATGGCTCTGGAGAGGCCTGGTGGGACTGGTCCCATCCTCCCAGTCACGGCGGATTGCCTTCACCTCGTCCAACTCACGCTAATTTTGATTTATCTCACATCTCCATTATTTATTGTTCATTTGTTTTTTTCCCCGTTATTGTTCTTGGGAAGGAGCGGCCCAGCCAAGAGAGTTGGAACGCTGTGTGTGTGTCCTCCTCTTGAGAAGAGGAGCACCACTAGTAGTTGTGCTGAGGGCGCGATCCAAGAAGTAAAGATATCTTACAATTCTGGAGGGCAATCAGTAGGCTACCCAGCACAGCTCAAAACATCCCCATCGAGGGGTATGGAGGGTGTGCTGTAGTCTAGGTCAACTACTAGGCCTCCTAATGGCTCCTGGTTTGTATTGCTGGTTCCCAGTATGAATGTGTGTGTGTGTGTGTGTCCCCCTCCCACCCCACACACACACACACAATAGCCCCAGAGGTGTGTGGGTGACTGCAGGATCATTAGTGCAGACACTGGGAGAAGCTCCGGAGAGGTGATCTACGCTAAGGGAGAAGGACATTTCAGCCATGTAACACCCCCTCTCTCTCTCTTTCCACACCAATCACTTTCCGGCAGCGGGGCAGGTTAATCCTTTTATTGTAATGAAGTGAGGGGGAATAATGTACTGTAAACGCGAGGCGCTTCATCCAGCCCTGGCGTTTTTATGAGAGGGGAGTATCCACGGTGACATGAAGAGAACGGAGGGCCAGTGAGCCGTAGGGACGATCTATCACCGGCACCGGCGTTGACGCCGCGCAACAACTGGAAAAACACACTTAAGGAGATTTGCCCACATGCCTCCCTCCGGCTCCTCGCCCGCCTCACGCCCCTCTATCTTTCCCTCTCCATGGCGATATGACCATTGCACTGGCCCCAAAGGAAAACGTGTTTTTTTTCCCCCACCCCTGCTCATAATTTATCCCCGCCTAACCCCATCAAAAGTGTTTGTTTAATGTTGGTGCGGCGTGAGCGTGCACATTTGCTACGCCAGTGAGCGGGAGCCGATGATTCATGGGGAAGAGTGGGCCCTCTCTCTCCTCTCCGGTCGATGGCTGCACCGCGCTCACGCGAGCCCCAAAGCCGACCCGCTCGCACGCTGATCAGCGGTGCTCACATCCCAGATAAGCTTGGGGCTTACGTTCATATTTACACTCTGAATATGGAACCCCCCCTTACTTACACAGACCACAGATCTCGCATGGTAAACGGCTTGGTGTGATACTGCCAATGCAAACAGTGATGAGCGAAGAAGTCACCCAGTAGATGACACACAGGGTAGATGTCTTTGTCTGTTTACTTTGACTGGGGCACTCATTAGATTGATTTTGATCTCGAGAGCAGCTGGCTCCTTGTCAAAGTCTCTCTCCGTGACAGAAGCACATTGGCCGTGATCTCCGATGATGAATTTACGAATTCACCTGTAGAGAGGAGTGTCCTCCATTGGATGTCGTGGAGGGGCTGGTGGGCTTGGCACCCTCATCGGGGAGACTGACAGACGAATTCACAGAGGAGGGGATATTGAAGCACCATTCAAAGTCTCTTTCTAGAGTCTTTGTACAGAGAGTAGAATGGCCTTTTTTTAAACGGAGGAGTGCGGCTCACTGTAATTGCAAGTCGCGTCGTCCTCGGAGCCCTCCGCGGGCCTGCCAGACGGAAATAGGAAGGCAAGACAAAGAGAACGGGACCTGAAAGATGGGGGCTTCCTTTTCCTCGGAGCTCCTTTGCAACGGAAAACTCTTCTGTCTGCCGCATTTGTATTATAAAAGAGGCTTATGTTGTTTTCTTTGACGGAGGGTTATTATTGTAAATGAATGCTTTTGTACTGCTCCCTCTAGTGAGTAAGGTATTCACTTCCTCTCGATCACTCTTTTTCAAAAACCTCTCCTTTTTTTTTGTTCACCTCCCTTTGTCCACATCAGTTCTTTCTCCACCCCCACCTGGTCTTTCACATGCATTGGTCTGTGTGTGTGTCTGTGTGTCTGTGTGTCTGTGTGTGTGTGTGTGTGTGTGTGTGTGTGTGTGTGTGTGTGTGTGTGTGTGTCGGGACGTTGCGCTGGAGACTTCAGAAGCATGCTAGCTGAAGATGAAAGGGGAATCAGCTTAGATGTGGAGGATATGGACTGATGTTTAGAGGTAATAAGAAGTAAATCCTTATTCTCAACGGGTCTCAATTAATCCCTCGTTTTTAATACACTAACCCTTTCACACGAGTCTGATCGCAAGTTCAAGGGTATATTACACTTCAGTGGGTTAGACAGAGTGCATTAGGAAACTTCTTGAAACTTTTCAAATCTAGTAGTATCCAGGGAGCCCTAATCCGTTTGTGTTAAACATATTATTATATGTGCTTTTGGGTGTGTGTTTGTGTGTGTGTGTGTGTGTGTAAATATATATATATACATTATGATACATTATTAATCAATCTATCTACGTTGAAAGTGTCAGTTGTGTTTACACATGACCTCCTGTCATTTGAGCGAGGCCTAAACAAGGCCACGCCTTGAAGAGACCGCTGAGTTTGAATGACTTCCTATTGGTCTCGATGGTAGGAGAAAATCAATGGGTTAGCGGTGAGCCCTTTAGCTCACGGAGCCTGTATGGGGGTGGGAGCAGAGAGGAGGGAGGGCCACTGAGCCAGCCATCCTGCTTAGTCTCCAAGCCTGACTCCTTTGGCTCAATCAATTCCTCCAGCGGTCATTCAAAGAGATAGAGACAGATAGAGACATAGAGATAGAGAGAGAGAGAGTAAGAAAGAAAGAAAGCGAGAGAGAGAGAGAGAGAGAGAGAGAGAGACAATGAGCCTATTCTTTTTGGTCCCCGCTCAAATGGAATCAGCTGTGAAAGCGGCCGAAGGAAGTGAGTCACAAAAAAAGCATTTTTTTGAAGTCCACTCCGAGCGCAGGGGCCACTTGAAAACACTTACTGTAGTACCAGCAATGGAAATCGCTTAGTAATTGAGCTGTTTCGTCTGTGCAGTATCTGTGTGTTTCATAGAATATGTATGGGCATTGATTGATTCAACTGTGGCGTATATATGTTTACGTGCTTCTAGGGAATAAGAGGGCAAATAAATCTTCCTGTATCTTAAGTCTGCCTGTTCATTAATCAAATGGCAAGGGGTAATGAGTTGTCGTCCTGCTCCCGCTCTCCACGGACGGCTTCCAGGGTTAGGAGGCCATCTCGACTTCAGCTTTCCCAGACTCCCTTCCCAAGGACCCCCGGCACCTTCTTGTCCCAGACATCTCTGGCTGGTAATTGGGTATTTATCAGATTGCCCGTGAAAGGACGACGGTGCACATATCTGACACAATTATCGGGAAAAACGGAATCTCCTCTCCCGCTGCTCCTTCAGGATAGTGGGCCCATCGCCTCAGGTAGGGAGCGAAGAGTCTCTCCCGGCGGAGTCGAGGAGGAAGACATTCCCGGCGTCTCGCTCCTCGACCGCCGCCACCTCATTTTATCGGGAATTGCGGGCTGGGAATGCGTCGACGCCACTGGTCATCGCCGCATGCAAATGGAGCAATCGCAGCCCAACACAACGCATAATCCTTTTGGGGTGTGCTGTGACACCGGAGGAACGAGGGGAGACGATAGCAGACAAAGTGGCAATGAGCTCCCCACGGTCCAGATCTGATAGGCCGGCCTTTCAGAGGCCCTCTAATTCCGGGCCTGGGGAATGCATATAAAAGGAGTGGAGGGGTGTTCACGGAGCGCCACTAGATAAGATTGAAGGAAAAGCTATTTGAGAAAATCGGCACTCCTGTGCCTTTCCCTTTTTTCCCCAGCCAACCTAATGGAAAGAGAGAGGGAGATGGGAGGGTGGAGGGAGAGCAGTGGGGCCACTCAGTATGGTGGTGAACATGAACAGAAGAAAGGTGATGCTGCTGGAGAAGAGAGACCAGCGGGGAGGGAGGGTTTTGAGTCGTCCTCTTGCCGTCAGCACTAGGCTTTAGCTGGCAACGTACATTTTTCCTCTCGGGGAATGCATTTGATTGAAGTATATGTTGACATCGTGAAAGAATCCCAGATCACGTGACGATGCATCTCATAGTCTTTCTTCTCCCGCCACTGTCATTGGGATGGATGCAGTTTCAAGGCTAGCTGCATGTGGCCGCCACCCCCCACAGACACCCCCCCCCCCCCACACACACACACACACACACACACACACACATACACACACAAACACCCCC
>JAVQIZ010220891.1:0-11073 GCA_036023535.2 Galaxias brevipinnis | reverse complement strand
TGTGTAATAACTCTCCTGGTCTTACTGTTTGTGTAATAACTCTCCTGGTCTTACTGTTTGTGTAATAACTCTCCTGGTCTTACTGTTTGTGTAATAACTCTCCTGGTCTTGCTGTATGTGTAATAACTCTCCTGGTCTTACTGTTTGTGTAATAACTCTCCTGGTCTTACTGTATGTGTAATGACTCTCCTGGTCTTACTGTATGGGTAATGACTCTCCAGGTCTTATTGTATGTGTAATAACTCTCCTGGTCTTGCTGTATGTGTAATAACTCTCCTGGTCTTGCTGTATGTGTAATAACTCTCCTGGTCTTACTGTATGGGTAATGACTCTCCTGGTCTTACTGTATATGTAATAACTCTCCTGGTCTTACTGTATGTGTAATGACTCTCCTGGTCTTACTGTATGTGTAATAACTCTCCTGGTCTTGCTGTATGTGTAATAACTCTCCTGGTCTGGCTGTATGTGTAATAACTCTCCTTGTCTAACTGGATGCCATCTTTTCCAGGCTCTGCACATGGCCCTTCACACGTTTGACATGATCGAGAGCGTCGTCGTGCGGATCGAGGAAATCATCGAGGTCAAAGACAAACCCTGAGAAGTGCTCCGCTAGTCTCTTCATAGACCCCAGGTCACTGTCTACCCGCGCTTGTAGGGGAGCTACGACAAGACCTCCTAACCGAACACCTCTACGTGTTCAGGAGGATGAGGGGCCGCTGCACATTTAACTAAGATCCTGGTGTGAACATTGAGAAGCGTTTACAAAAGGGCTATTGAAAAAAACTAGAACAAAAGCAGCTCGTCCAGAGGATAATTTCAGACGATCAAAAGCCAATAGAGGAAGGATTGTTAGAAAAGGTGGGAGGCCAGGGTCAAGAATGCAAGAAAAAAAAGATGCAACCGCTAAACCACAGAAAGTTTGGTTTAGAATAACCTTAATAGTATGGTTTTTTTGCAACAATTGTAATATTTATGTTCCATGTATTTAAAGGAAAAATTATGAATGAATCTTTGAAAATGTAAAAATTGTGGTTTCTTTCTTTTCTCGACGTCCCTAAAGGGCTTCACCATTCAAAATTTTTTTTTTGATACTCCCCGTTTCCCTTTGCAAGTTACCTTTACTCAAGCAGCAAGTTGCATGAAACATTTCATTTATTTATTTTTCCTGTTAATTGGTATTCACTATTGCATTCAAACCTGTATTTGGGGAAATGTTTCTGTAGGTTATTGTTATTGGTTAAGGGTATCAATATGACTACAGCCAAAGAATGGAAAATGCTTTTGTAAGCTTTGACGGTTCATGTGTTCACTGAGTAAATAAACAGGTGTCTTTCTGAATCTGCTATGAAAGGGTCAATATGATCCAAAACATCAGACTACAAAATTATGTAAAATTTTATTATAGAAAATAATTAAACAGGTTTCATAAAAATACATACAAACACGCAACTCATTTTAATGGCGCATAAATTAATGTTGAAATTTGAGAATACGAATTCAGTAACACTTTAAAGTTATTGACATAAATTCATACTGTATAATACATGAAGAGATGATATCTCATAATGCTGTAATCCATTTGACTACTCTGAACGGGCACTGGCACTACAGAGGAAAGCGAGCTTCATCAGGCCGGAGGTCTAGACATATTAAGACTTTAGCTCAGCTTCATTTAAGACCATTTTCCCCTTTCAGTTAATGAGTAACCTCAGTGCAACAGAATCCCTCCTTACTGCTTAAGCGATCAATTGGGTAGGGACTATGGCAGTGTTGAACATGGCAGCAACATACAGGGGAAAAAATTACAAGGGATAGAATTACTTCTCATTAAACACATCTTTGGAAAGTATTCCTACCACCAGGTGCACCAAAGTGACAGCCATTTTGGGCGGCCCCTGGCCGGGGCCACCGTCGATGCATAAACCACAGTTTGTTGAATTTTTTTGATATGGCACATTTTGAGTTTGAACTCAAAGAGGTAGAATGCACAATATTGTCAGCTGACGAGGCACCTGTGCAATCAGTGCACGCACACACACACACACGGCCACACACTCTTAGCTGCATTTTGAAAGCCACCCTCTGTCCTCTACATGTCTAAACAGTGGGTGCTCCAGAGCCTGGGCAGCGGTGATCCTGGTGGCTGGGTTGAGGTCCAGCAGCTTGTCCAGCAGGTCATAGGCCTCGTCGGGCACCTTGTCCCAGCCTCGCTCATCCACCGGGGCCCCAGGCCCTGTTCTGGCCTCCACTCTACTCTGGCCCTCCTGCTTGTGAGCACGGGGATGAACGGGGGCGTTGTTTAGTTCACGGCTCAGGTCTTCCTGGTGGGGTTTCCCAGAGGGATCCGCGGACGCGCCGATGGGGGTTTCGGGGGGGTCACCATTGAGGCGTTGCTGCTTGGAGGAGTCCTGGGTGTCGTTAGGAGGAGGGTGGCGGTTCGATGAGGGAGCGGAGTCTCTGTTGTTAGTGTCGGGGGGCGGTAGGGCCTCGTCCTCCGGCCGTCGGCCCCTCAGCGTCTCACACAGGGTCCTCAGGTCCTGGCGAGGCAGCTCACGGCTGGACAACACCGCTTTGCCTAGGGGAGGTGACAGCAGATGTTATTGTCATAATAACGAACGGTATTTTATTTGTCCAGCTGAATATGTTCTATGAATAATAATAATTAAAAAAGGTCTAGATAATTCAAATTCTACATAATTATGATGTACGCAGTTGTTTGTAAAAAGATTTTCTATATAGAGCAAAAGTGGGTTGCGGCATGAGATGAAGACCGGTGCCAGGGGTGAGAAATCAAAAACAGAAGTGAGAACACGGCTTTGAGAAAACGAAGGAGCAGAAAACCATTCAAACCACGCAATAAAGTAGGTGAACTGACGAAGGTATCTCATATATCTCATTGGCAGCACGGTGGCTCAGTGGTTAGCACTGTTGCCTCACAGCAAGAAGGTCCTGGGTTCAGCCAAGGGCCTTTCCGTGTGGAGTTTTCATGTTCTCCCTGAGTTTGTGTGGGTTTCCTCTGGGTACTCCAGTTTCCTCCCACCATCAAAAAAAAACAAAAAACATGCTGCATCCTCCTACCAGTGCCCTGATCAGTCACTGCTAATTCAACTGGAGTTGGTCTGTGTGTCCTATGTGTATGAGCAAGTCTGTCGTAATGTGTTGGGTGAGCAAGTCTGGCACAAATTGGCTGCCGTGGTATCACTCAGACTGAGTGTTGTGTTTGATAGCTGTCGGTCCATTCGTTGTTTGTATTAATTGACGGCCAATTTGTGTAAAGCGCTTTGAGTATCTAGAAAAATTATTATTATTATATAGACAGGGCGCGCGCGCGCACACACACACACACACACACACACACACACACACACACACACACACACACACACCAAAGGTCTTAGCTGCCTGGGTGGTCTCTCTGGAGCCACGGATGGTCATGATCTGAGTCAGGGCAACGAGGTCGTCGCTGGCCTTGAAGAAAGGGTAGCGTCCACTCAGAAGAGACAGCAGGATGACCCCGGCTGACCACATGTCTATGGCTGTGGAGGGAGACATGGAACAGAATCAAACATGGAAACACTGAGAATGAGAGGACAGAGAGAGAGAGAGACAGAGAATAATGATAGCAAGGGAGAGAGAGGACGATAGAGAGAGCACGGACAATAGAGAGAGAGAGAGAGAGAGAGAGAGAGGGGAGAAAAAGATAATTTGTTCTGAGGGAGCGAAGAGAGCGAGGACGATAGAGGGATATAGACTATGACTGTGTTTGTGTCTCTACCACTCACCTGTCCCTTGGCTGGGACACTTGATGAGGACCTCTGGCGCTCTGAAGCCCTGAGTTCCAGCTCTGGGAGCCACCTGCGGTTTCCTAGGAGACGGACAGGGTCAGGGCATTATGACATCAGAACAGTTACACTTCATTCAGTACCTGGATTATGGTTGGCATATTGTAAAGTTACAGTACATTGCATATTGATAAGAACAATGTTGTCGTAGGCGAATTAATTAATAACTGCCTGTTTTTTGGTATGATGATATGTTGATATGTTGCTAGTTACCTAGTACGACGTTGCCATAGTGTGAGCCTGTGCTCTGTAGCTTGGCTACTAATAAGATCAAATCAAACCATGGTTACCGGAAGCTCAGACAGAAATCAAAGAGATTGATAACACCATTTTGATTCTACATTTATCGCCACCTGGTGGACATAGCGTGAACATGTAGAACAATCGATTGTTCTGACAGAACCCAAGCAGAAAGCTGACGTAACGTGAGACAACACAACCCCATTGGGTAGAGTATGTACTGGGCTTTACCTGGCCAGGCAGATGTTACAGACACGGTCGGTGAGGTAACAGTTGCAGGTGAAGCCCAAGTTGACAGCAGGGGTTTTCGGCTGTTTCTGGATGTTGTTGCCTGTTTTCACAGGCAGGGGGCGTCGGCCGGCAGACACGAACCTCCGTGTGGCAGGGTCCTCTGTTTTAGTAGACTTTACAAGCTGATGGAGAACATTACGAGGACGATAAGGGAGGGGCAATTGCTTTAATAAATATGACATTTCTTGGTTGTTCTATAATTCTCCTGAAGAGATTAACTGTGTTCAAACTAGCTTTTATCTCTTTTGTTTGCAGTGTCAGTTTAAAGTTGAGGCCAGGCTGAAAGTGGCGTTTGTTAATCCACTAACTAACTAACTAATAATAAAAAAAACACTAATAATCCTAACAAGTGTTTACATCCATGGCGAAACAGTGTAGACTTTATTAAAGCCAGGTTGAGTGTAATGGAATTCATCCAAAGTAGAAAAGCTTATTTGATGTGATGTCTTACCTCTGTCTTGGTGCTAGCTGGCTTTATGGGGGTAGGGGTTGGGGTACAGCTGTTGAGGTTCCTCTCTCCAAACACTGGCCGAGGGGTTCTGCACAGAGCCGACGACTCCTAGACACACACACGACATAATACCATGCGTCAGCAAAACGACACCTATTTTCTAACCCTATATAGACCGTTACTGTAACGTGGCTAGACTAAAGGACAGAAAACCTTTTGAACCCCGGTGACAGGTTTTTGAGAAGAAAAAAACCAGAATATTCAACCCAGTGCAGACACCTTAGCGTGTTTGGTGCGGCCGGTGCAGTTGACGAGAGCGGACGCTCTCTTCACCAGTGGTTTCCCGGAGTTGGAGGCAGAGGAAGAGGAGGAAGAGGAGGTGGGCTGAGGTGGCTGTTGGGGAGGAGGTAGAGAAGCGGTAGGAGTGGGCCTGGGTGTCCCCTCTTTCCCATGTGTGGTGCTCGCTGGTGCCCCGTTTGGAGCTCCACCAGCTCCACACTTCCGGTTGTTTTTTTGCTTCAGCACCTTTAGCAGCTGGATCTGGGTGTCAGCCGTGCCCTGGGCCAGCCCAAAGTCTACCAGGGAAAACCTACACACACACACACACACACACACACACAGCCAAAAAAAGAGAAAAACACAAAAAAAGAGAAGATCAGTTATTTGTCTTACCACTACTCAGGTCTTGTCATGTGCTGCAGAGGTAGAGGTGATACTCACGTTTTGTCATGGCGGTTGTAGAGGAAGTTGCTGGGCTTGATGTCTCTGTGGATGATGCCAAACTGGTGGATGTGCTTCAGGGCTTTTAGCAGGTGGTAGATATAACGGAGTGCCTCCTCAAAGCTCAGGGACGCCACATTCTCCTGGACATGACAACGACACAAAGCTTTTTAATCGTGGGCGCTTTGCAAACACATGCAGGCCATTTCTTTTTCTTCAGTAATCCTTAAATTTTATTTTTATTTTTGATTCCAGTGCAATGAACAAAGAAAAATATAAGAGAGACACAAAAGTAGAAGTATTATTATACCGACAGAACAGAAGTAGCCAACCAAAAGTGCCGTGCGGGTGTGAAGGCATTCTCAGTGGCCGGTGGCTCACCACAAAGTTCTGGTGCTCCATATAAGGCATGACGATCACCACGTGGTCGTCTTTCCTGAAGCAGTAGGTCACGCCCATGACGTTCTCTCTCCCACTAGAGATTATCAAAACACAAGTACAAAAGTACTTTGAGACTTTTAAATGGTGCAATCTGTTCATCGATTCCGGACTAATTTCGATTCAGGACTAATTTCTCACTTGGCCAAAGTCAGACTAAAGCAGTCAACTGCTACACACAAATATGTCTGTACACACCTAATACACCAAAATTCATACAACGAGGATGACATTCACACAAACCCAGATATGCTTATCAACAATGAATACACTTACATAGCTGTAACTTCAGTCATCAAATTATACGGCGTGCATGTGCGCTTTACAGCATTATTGTATACTGACTCAAGTGGACAAACTGTACTCAGTGGAAAGAGAGTGGCTACCTGAGTTTAGGATTTATTACTGCTGGGTTCACACATACTATTACTGAAAGCATTCGGACGACTACACGTTGTTTAGATAAAAAATTTAAAAAAAAACACTAAATGAGATCGTAATAGCTCTGCATGAGCCGGTGTGACGAAACGACAGCGCAGGACTCACCCAGCCACGGTGAGACACTGGAGCTCTGCGGCGATGCGGCCCGGGTGGCTGGTGGGGACGAGGTGCTTCAGGGCAAACTTCTCTCTCCTGCCGTCAGCCATCTGAGCCTCGCCCAGGTACACCGAACTGAAGGTACCTGACGCACACGGGGCACGGCGCGGAGGAGAGAAGCAGGAGTCAGTGTTGAATGGATTCCAATGTGTAGTTGGCACAGGGAGAGGCCACACGTTTTCTGTGTGTAGTGAGCCTCTAATGCACATTTATCATGTTTGAAATCTATAAATGGATTTATTTATCACTTTTGAAATGTATACATTTATTTAACTATCCCTTCTGAAAAGTAACCATTTATATATTTATCCCTATAATCTCTTGAGAGACAGTATCTCTGATAGTCCTTAAACGAGGTAATCGATTTAAAAAGATCTAGCTACCTTCTCCAATTTTATCTATGATACGGAACACCTTCGAGAGCTGTGGGACTGCTTCATACAGGTACTCAATGTCCATCTCGACATCTCCTGGGAAAAGTTAAAATGACAGTTTTACTCCTGTAAAAATGACAGTTTTACTCCTGTGTATCCTGTTCATCATCACACAAACAAATTAAGATTGACAACTGATTATGGGCCTTCAATGACCAAAATCAATTATATTGTTTTAAGATATTTACTTCAGAGGTTTTGTCAACAAAAAAATTCAACTCACTTGATATTTTACTTCTTCCATTGCCCTTAGCAGCTTTAATGTGCGCCCCTGTACTTGCGATCCTTTCTTCACTGCACACTGAAGCAGACACCTCCATCTGGGTAAGCTGAGCCTGGAGTGCGATAGTTCTGATGAGAAACGAAAAGGGGCATTAAAAAAATGTGTAACTTCAGTGGTTAAGTTAAAGATATATAATGTTATGTCATCACAATAAGTATGCTAGTGACACAATGAATTATCCTGACAGTCCAGAAATTAGGCCTTAATTAGGCCTTACGCTCGGCAAAGATGTAAACAAAACTTGGAAAGCATGATTTACTACATTTCCTACATATTCTGTCAACGCCCTTTTATTCTTGTTTTGTCGGTTCATTTTTCAATAATTCATATATTTTGGATGAATTATGAACATTATATAAGTGTATGATGTTTTAGCCAAGCAAAGTATAAAATGTATGCTCAACCTATGTTTTCACACGCAGTGTTAAGTTACCCCCGTGGATAGTAATTGCTCCGTTGCAAAGTGGTGCACTGCAGTTTATATATTTATGTACTATATAATAGGTGCTATGTAGGAATAAGCAATGCATTGCACATAATTTTCCTAAAATACATTCGGGGATAGCCCCACAAAATATATGGAAACTTGGCACACACATTTAGCTAACTTTAACTAGCCAACGTTACTAAGCAACTAACTTACCTTGTTCACTTCAACTGTGCAATTTAGATTTTACCCTACAATGTCATGTAACAGCACTCAGTCATATTATATAGCAAAAGCTATATGATGGCTATAAAGCTTCCTAAATAAGAAACAAAATAGTAAAACTCGATGTCCACCACTGATAAGTTCTCTTAGCTTTTCCGCC
The DNA here is from genome assembly GCA_036023535.2 of Galaxias brevipinnis. Lineage (NCBI taxonomy): Eukaryota > Metazoa > Chordata > Actinopteri > Galaxiiformes > Galaxiidae > Galaxias > Galaxias brevipinnis. The sequence continues at coordinate 2,965 of JAVQIZ010220891.1, read as the reverse complement.
AACAAACTCCGCGCTAAAAAGAGCATGACGTCAGAGTCGTCGGTAAAGGCGGACCAGTAGCAGCGTCGATCTCGGATAAGAGGTTCTGTGCTATTGCCTTAGGTACGCTTTTTACGCTCGGCAAAGATGTAAACAAAACTTGGAAAGAATGATTTACTACATTTCCAACATATTCTGTCTGCACCCTTTTATTCTTGTTTTGTCGGTTCATTTGTCAATTATTTGTTTAGACTTTGTATCGATTTTATGTCAACTTTTCACAAAGGTTGAAATACACCTCTACTAGCAACGCTTCTCCCACAATGATTGGTGGAAACAATAATACAAAAAAAATCAAAAGTGCCCCCCCAGACCACAAGATTATACATATCAGGTTTATATATTATATTTAGCCTACATATACATGTGTAGGCTATATTGATGTGTTCAATACTTTTTATATATTGATTCCAACTTTTGCCAACAGAGGGAGGTGTTTTTAAACTTTTCATCAATTGAATATGACGAAAAGCCTTAGGGATGGAAGTTTAGACCTTAGACCTTAACTTAGAAAAACTTAAATGATGGTTGAGCAAGTTAGGTCTCTTTGCTATAATAATTACATGAATACTAATGTATCAATTCAGTCCAAGAAAAAACTGTTTTATTTAAGCACTGAACTCAAAAAAACATTGCCTATATCTAAGTTGCCGAACTGCTATTGGTTTAAATAATTTAAATCCTCAAATCAAACCTGGAATTTTTTCATGCCTCATTATTTAAAGTTAACTATGCTGCAACACAAATGTGTATGTAAATTTAGCAGGTGGGATCAACGTTATTTTTGATTTAGCCTATCACACCAACGTATTTCCTAATGTAAAAAATAAAAGGTTCTGAACTAGTTCTTTCTATATGGTGTTTCTATTTTACTTCACGCGTTTCCACGGAGCCAAATGGCAGCCTAGATTAGCCCTACAGTAATTCCTTGACGTCACTTGGTGGCTCCCTCACGGTCCACAGTTGTGGCAGAGAGAAGCGGTACGAAACGAACGCTGAGAGTGAACAAGAAGTGTATGGAACACCCGATTCTTTATGGACGTCAGGGCTTTATAAATGTGTTTCAATTGACGTAAAGGTAAGATATTTAAATCTGTCAACATCTAGCAACACGCTGTTGGGAAAATATATATTTTGGCCTACTGCGCATATACACTCATGAATTGCATCCACTGCCAGTGCGCTCTTTAATCGTCAATGATGCAGGTGATAATCTAAAGCATTTTTAATTTTGAGATGTTTTATATATTTTACTAAAATTAGTTTTCTTTATATAAGAATTTTAGTTGACATTAAAAACATATACATGAACTGTAAACTACGTGAACAACAATATCTCCTATTATCGTATCTTTTATAAATTGTGTTACCATTAAGATAATTTCAACAAAGCATTTGTACTCGATATTTTCTCATGGTGCGAGGCATTATTTTACTTTTTTATTGTCAGCCTTCAATATTTCCAGCACCGTCATGATATGTTCTTCTACCTACTACCTAAACTACCAACCTACATAGCTACACCTACCTACCCATCTACCTACCTACCTACCCATCTACCTACCTACCTGCCTGCCTGCTTGCCTGCCTGCCTGCTTGCCTGTCTGCCTGCCTGCCTGCCTGCCTACCTACTTACCTACCTAGCTAGATAACTAGATAGCTAAACAGACAGACAGACAGACAGACATATGTGTGTGTGAGTGTGTGTGTGTTTGAGTGTGTGTGTGTGTGTGTGTATGTGTGTGTGTGTGTGTGTGTGTGTGTGTGCCTACATGTGTGGGGTCCTTACTACCCAATAACATCCATGAATTGCTGGAAGTCCATAATGAAGTACACAAACCGTGAATCGCTGTCTTGACTAAAAAAACAAATAAGGGTCACCATACTCATGGTGCTGTGTTGCTACGCAAATAACCAAAATAATTTAGATTAAGAAACAGCCTTTAAGTAAGGCTTTTTTTATTCAATATTTTTTTTGTTACAAATGCCATTCTTTGAAGGCAGCGAATGACCTCATGAAGTATACATTAGTAGTATTGTATCTAATGAGAGTGACCCCAGGACCACGATTTGGTCGTGAGCTGTCCCTGTAATTAGAGGCATTTACAAACCAGTCTGTCCTGACTAGATTCTAATCTACTGTTCCTCATGTTTCAAGTCCCAGAGGTCACATTCCCAGCGTGTCCCCAACCCCCGCCTTCTCTCCCCTCCGCCAACACATCTACATAAGATATCTGAAATTTACTGTCCCTCCAGGCACACTTCCCCCTTTCTCTTTTTCTTGGAACAAATTTATTTTTCAAGAACTCATTTCATCTCCCCCTCCGCACACACACACAGTGTCACTGAAACTCGATTTACAGGAAACCAAGACAGCATTTCTTTACAAGTCACGTTACGGTGTTCTGCCGTCAAAGCCACCGTAGGCGCGGCGTCATGGAAGGTGAGCTCTGCCGGGTGGCCTGTCTCGTCCCGAGCACGCGCGGCTCCGTCAGCGAGGTGAGCAGAGCCACGCAGGGCTAGCGGGGTCTGGAGGGGTCAGCGAGTGGGGAGGGGGGGCTCAAAGTGCTGGCCATCTGGCCCTGGGGGGGCTGGTTCCTCACTGGCTGACTGCCTTTGTTCCCCCGAGAACTATTGTGAGTTAATCTGGGGAGGAGATAAGTAGTGACACTGGGTCTGCCTGCATGCCACCCCTTCAGACCCGTCAGATTTTCTCTCTCTATAGCCTTGAAGGAGACATCTCTTTCTCTCTTTCTCCCTCTCTCTTTCTCTCTCTCTATTTCTCCCTATGCCCCCCCCCTCTCCTAGGAGGAGCAGAACCGCGGGAAGCCCAACTGGGAGCACCTGAACGAGGACCTGCACGTCCTGATCACGGTAGAGGACGCTCAGAACCGGGCCGAGATGAAGCTCAAGAGGGCCGTGGAGG
>JAVQIZ010220887.1:0-14005 GCA_036023535.2 Galaxias brevipinnis | reverse complement strand
TATTATTATTATTATTATTATTATTATTATTAATAATAATAATAATAATAATAATAATAATAATAATAATAATAATGATAATAATAATAATAATAATAATTTGGTAATGTTAATCAATGTTTGCGTCCACTCTTAGGTCTAAGCCACCACCAACATCTACAAACTCCAATACTACCAAATTCTCACAGAAGTTTGGTAGTTCAGACAACTGCCCCCGGTGTTCAAAAGCTGTCTATGCAGCAGAAAAGATCATGAGCGCGGGGCAGGTATGATAGTTTACGTAAAACTCTTATCATCAGCTATTTGTTTCTCACTCTTTGGATACGCCAACCTGTGTCTAAACCAATGTCTAAACCACCTTTGTGCAGCCCTGGCATAAAACCTGTTTTAGGTGTGCCATGTGTGGTAAGGGCCTGGACTCTGCCACTGTGACAGACAAGGATGGTGAACTGTATTGTAAAGGTACACACACACACACACACACACATACAAACAAATTCAGTGTCATGCATTTATTGTTGCTCCTTTTTATGTGTTCTTTGCAGTTTGCTATGCAAAACACTTTGGCCCAAAAGGAAGAGGACTTGGAAACATGGGCTTAGTGGAGGATAATGACTGACTGATATATGCATCAATATTTGTGTGACTCCTTTGTTGTTGAGATATCACAGATATTGTATTTCTGATGAAGCCATCTGTTTTTACATTGGCCAATGTTTTTGTCCATATTAAAATATACCAATGTCCCTTAATCACTCTACATGTAATGTCACTATTGCTTTGTTATGATTGCAAATGTGATTTTTATTGATTTGCAAATATGCCATTTTTTTTCAATGGAAGGCACACTAGACTGATTGGTGAGTCATTTTCTTACATTGCCTTTCTCTGTGTTCAATACATAATGAATAGGACTGCATCTTCCCTCAAAAATAAAGCCTGTGCAATTTGAATAAACAAGGCGACACTAATTAACAAATGCACCATATTAATATCCCCCAAAGTATTATGTCAGAGCAGCCATGTGGAAGAGCTTTCTAATTAAAAGCGACACACAAGCTTGGATGCAAAAAAAAAACAACAACACAGCACTGATAATGAAATACCTGGGATGGGATGGTAATGGGATTGAACCGTTGATTAGAGCGTGGAAATAAAGAACAAAAATAAAATTCATATGGATTAAGGTGGACAGGATTTTAAATCGTGGTTTTTGCTGAGGTTCATTAAACACTGGTACGGCATAAAAGGTACAAAACCGAACATTTATTTCAGTATCCAGAGCTATCAGCTACAATGACACAACATTGGGGATTACCAATGCATTAAAACAATAATAATCCCTATTACACTTATCACAGCAGCTTCCAGTCTTACATCGTTAACAAATTGGCAAACATAATTAAGGCTGTATATTAAATTGGTTAAGTTTTCTGCAATCTATACACAACGTGGTTTTAGGCTCTAGGGGACACAGAATGTGAAAAACAGGAGTGAATTCACATTTTAAAATTATTATTGTGGTTGACATGACACCAAACACTTCAAAACATATTTCACCTTTAAACCCCAATGAGCACATTGGAGGAACAAAACACACTGGACACATTTTCCTTCTCAAATTCTTTGCTAAACCTCAAGGATCAAGACTCTGGCAGCTGTTCGTATTATAAGCAAGTTTTTACAGTTATGATAGAAACACATTTGCAACCTGCATACCATCTAGACGTGTTATGTTCTTCAACAACTAATATAAAAATGCACATTGAAGCAGCTGATTTGGGCATTAAGTCCATTAGTATATTACAATATGTTTGTCAACCCTGATGATGCATCATATTTACAGTTGAGATATGATATAGGCACTGTTTGTCTATGAACAAAAAACATTTGAATTACAGGCAGAGGATAGTCACATTATAGTAAAGTTAGTGGTCATTCAACACATGCCTCTTTTTACAAAAAAGTGTAAAATGTACATAGACCACTCTTGATAAAAAAACATGATAAAAATAGAGTACGTATTTATAAAAAAAAATGTATAATTACCAGCCTCATTTAAAATTTCAACCAAATCACGCAGATTCAGCTTCACCCAATTAACATTGATCTTGTAAATAAGTATAAGGCTGAAGCAGTATGTACATAAAACAAATAATGAAACAACTGGATACATATTGATTCATGCTTTTCCCTTTATAGTGGTCTTCATGGACAGTGGCAAATATAAAAGCTAAACAATAAATAAGCTTGGTCCAGAACCACACAGACTGTGTAAACTGCATCTGACCCTTGACCCATAAAAGGTCAGACCTGGTCAGCGAAACCAAACGTGTGCTGGTCCCGGCCGGAGGAGAACTGTTGGGTCCAGTCAACCAGGGCTGGCTTAAAAAGCCCACAGCAGCGAAGCTTGAAGAATGACACCAGGTTCCGCACCACACCCAAACTACACAGAGAGAGAGGAGGAAGAGGGAGATTGAGAAACAGAGATCTACTATTTCTGCTAGTTGTGTGTTAGGTGCACCGTTCATTCTAAACGAAATGTTTTCCCACCAAAACGTACTTGTGAGGATTTTGTCTGAGAGACAAGGATTGTGGGAATTTCCTCTGATGGTTCATCAGGTTGATCTTTTCTGCCGTAGTCAGTCCAAGGAAGGTAATCTGGTGACATAACAGTAAAACAGAAGGGTCATGACTTGGAATTTTATGATCTTCAAGAGAAAATCATTTTAATAGTATCACTGTACATCCGTGCCAGCACAATAAGGGTGATACTAAAGTAATCAAACCAGGTCATGTTTTTCACAATGTAAACTAATAAATCTAAAAAACAGTGCCAAATGCCAAGAGAGAGATGTAAAATAAGATCTACCCAAAAATTATTTCAAATAATTACCATTTAGGTACATAAAATCGGTTAGGCATTCCTAAATAAAAGTGGTACCTGGTAGAGTTGAATCAACAGTGTTATAGAAACCCAAGAGACGTGGAAGAAGGTCAGGCAGAAGACTCCAAGCACCCATGGGGAGCAGCCTAGCATTGCAGAGAGAGCACCCCATACCCCCTGTTCCTCATACCGCAGGGGACAATGCTTTGACCAGTCTGAAAACACAAACACACACACACACACACACACACACACACACACACACACACACACACACACACACACGATAGATAAGACACCTTATATTCATTGGAATTAGTGTTGGCACCTCGTATGCAATCTAGTGTTACGTCATTACTTACACACAAGACATCCATAGAACATCCAAACCCCAAGCACGGTCAAGGAAATGAGAAATAGAACATAGAAGTGATGGTTCCTAGCACCTAAAAAGAAGAACACACCGATTTATAGCACCATCTCTGACCAACTAAGAACAAGTGGAAAAAGACAGTCTGGTTTAATGTAATTCTGGTCTGTTTAAAACAATGCAGCTTTATGAGAATATGTCCAATTCCCACGTTAAGAGAATGAAACAGATCCCCATCTTACCAATGCAACAGTTGGTCCATACAGAGTGATGGTCCTGCTTTGCCACACAGGCATCACATGAAAAGCAGTGACTGGTTCTCATCGGTTTCTTTATCTGAAAAAACACCAGTTCATTGTCACTTTTCGCAGTTCAGTTAGTTGAATGGGACATGTATTCATCCTCGTGCCTTACCATACAAGATGTGCAGAAGATCCGGGGGTCCAAACAGCCAGCTTCTGCCAGCATTAAAACATTCTAACGATAACAAAAAAAGATCATGTCAAAAGTTGTATTCATAACAATAACGAACATAGTTTGAGCACAGTACAACAGGCAACAGTACCTACCTGTCAATTCAAGTTAACAATAACGCGGCTTAAGCTAAGTCAGTGTCAAAGGCCAACATACCATTTTTTTCTCTTCTTCGGTCGCCTTTACAAAGCCTGGGTCAGTCCTGCATGTGCGAAGGTAGTAGTACAGCAGAGCAGTGGCATTTAGCGTGAACAGAACCTGCATTGTAGCACTGGGACCATGTGGAGGAGGTTAAGGCTCATAACATGTGGCTTTAAACACCATCATTGGTCATTGCATCACAAAAACGTATAACATGAATCACATTGGAAAGGCAGTAAAAATAAACTTATTCTCTTAATGAACTGGTACATGTGATTTAGATGTACTTCATTACTGTCTGTGACAGCTCATCTGAATTAAACACTGTATTATCGGATATCAGGCAGGAACCAGAGAAACCAGGTGACCAACATCCAGAAGACCGATGCCATGAGCACTGTAGCCGGGACAAGAGACTGAACCGCTGGACTTGACAAATGCCTGTACAGACGTAGACAAAGAAACCAGCACAATGATGAATTATCAAAGGAAAATTATGTAGTGATCGTTATTTACAAACAGGAGTAAAGTGCATGTGTACTGTACATGTGAAAATTATCAAAAGGTAAAACATGTCTTCTTGCTTTCAAAATGCAATCTATTTTCCATCCAGCAGATGGGGCAGTACATGAGTAATGAAAAGATTGTCAGTACTTTTCTGCAAAAATATTTGCAAATACCCACCTTGACACAAGGTTGACTACAATGGTCACACAGGCCAACAGGATTCCTTTAAGAAGCCAAGACTCTGAGTTCATATCCACTATGACACCCACACTACCAAACACCGCCACACAGAACACAAACTGCAAAAGGATCTGCAACGAAACAGAACGAGGAGTGATTAAAAAGGGAGTCTGATGCAGAACAAACAAATAGTAGTAAAACGAGAATTTTGTTTCATGAGCTCATAACCTTCAGGCTGTCCCTACCCTGTATTTGTTGAATATGCGCTGGCAGCGGGAGTTGGAACGGATTCTTTCCTGCTTGATGTGGTTTAGCATGTGAATGAGAAGGGGACTCTGCACCTGGTGAGCTAGGTCTATGGGAGTGTGGCCCTGAGGATACACATACAGCACATCTAAATGAATCCACTCAAATATAATGGTGTTATATGCAATATTAAGAAACAACACTTGCCTACAACAGGCTATTGGTGGGCTTACTTTGGTGTTCTCGGCATCCACACTGGCCCCAGCCTCCAACAGGATATGGGCTGCGTCTACGTTCCCTGCCAAAACCGCACAGTGTAGCGGAGTGTTTCTGTTCACCTTGTCCACCGCATTCACAGAGGCGTTACTCTTGATCAAGAAATTAGTGGGCTCTGGTCTGTCCAAAAAAAAAAAGCATACGTTTCTCTATAATCCCACTTCATTTAAAAATAAATAAATAATTGCTGAGCTACGAAATTAAAAGTCTAAGAGTCCATACAGTGGTGAAAAGTGGCCCTGAATACATGCTTATTCATTTAAATCACATGTCACTGCAATGGCATTTCTGTGTATCTCAACAATCATTCTTAAGGAAATTGCAAATGCATGCAAAGATCAGTGTGTTTCTGTTTGCAAGGCTAATGTGGTATATACCCAATTATTTTCTGAGCAGCCAACATCAGTGGAGTTTGCCCGTTACAGTCAGCACAATCGACCTCCTGCAAAAGCAAAGAGAGGGAAGAAAGGCTCGAGAATCAACAATTTGTTGAAATGTGCTTGTTTGAAACGTGAAATTAGGATGGGACTCACCTGTCCCTTAGCCATAAGGTAGGCAGCAATGGGCATATGCTGGAAGAGGATGGCTAAGTGTAGGCTGCGGTAGCCCTCCCCATCCGCTATAGACAGGTCTGCTCCGTACCTCAGAAGCTGGATCACCATGGAGAGGTGACCTTGTCTGCCAAAAGACCACAACATAGCTTAATATAGCTTAACATAGTACTTAACATAATCCATGGAACACATTGCCAAGCATATCCTTGTGATAGGTAATAGACAACCAGCAAAGCCGTAACAGCTGCCCACACAGCATACAATAGAATATGGTAATCACCTTATTGCCCAATGCAGGGGAGTGGAGTTCAGGTCTCCTCCCAACTGGTCTACCACTGCACCTTTGGAAATATAATACCTGGAAAAGATCATGAGGAATGGTCATTAATCATGTTGGAATTAAGAGGGTTGTGTCAGGGAAAATAGACTTTGCCCTAATAATCCATCAAAACAGATTATCTGACCCTCACGCACCTGCTCCTGTCACAAGCATATACATTTTACATGGTTTAAATCTTGACCCAGCACATTCAATGGTAACTACAGTGAGAAACTTGTGAATGGTGTATTTATGTGGTTAGTTGCAGTAACCAAAAACAAACATGTCTTACTTGACCAGCTCTGCACGGTTGTTGATGGCTGCCCAGTGCAGCAAAGACACATTTTCCTTATCTGGCTGCCTCACGTCATATCCAGCCTCCACCAACTCTTTACATCGCTCCAGAATCCCAAACCTAGTGTGGATTTTTTAAATATTCAATCAATTTATCTAAATTGATGCATTAATGTGAGCGTTCATTCAAGCATCATAAGGGGAAAGTTCCTAAACACAGCATATAAATAGACCAACACATAAGGGAGCTAGGCATAAGTCTCACCTTTTTCAACTGTACTTGTCATTTACCTAACAAAATAAGCCCATACTTGTGTAAACTAGAGCATGTCGTATTGCAGTACTAGTAAGCTATAGGCTACTACCCTACCCAAGAACAGACTGATAATAAAGCCGACATAAAGGCATTTTTTTTACGGCCAAATATGTGGTCATTTGAACTGCATTCTGCAAAATCACTGTTCACATTTTTAGTTCATTTCCAATATTTAATTATTGACATGCTGAATTTTTTTAACCTGTGTGTATGTATTTATGTGAGCATGACTGATCATCAGGCTTGCATTTGTAGGGCATCAGAAGCCTTACTGTGTAGCCTTGACAATGTCCCAACTGCCGCTGTCATCCATGTGTGGTCGTTTCTTTGGTTGCTGAGTGGGGTCGGACATCTGATCAGGGTTTGTGCCAAACTGTCCATGAAAAGTTGGCATTTGCCCGTGCATTCCACCAAATCCTTGCGCTCTAGGCCCATGGCTGTGTGAGTGTCCAGTTTGTCCATGACAGTTATCACTTATGTGGCTGTGACACTGTTAAAATGCAACAATATAAATCATATATTCGGCCCTACAAATAAAACCCACTTATATTTGCAAAATAGAATATAAAGCATAATATAGTTATCATGCAATATGTTCATGCTTTCATTAAAAGTTTAAAGGTAGTGTTAGTCATAAATAAATGCCAAAACGAGTTAGTAAGCACATACAATTCAAAAGATGACCTAAGCTTTATATCTAGCTGTATTATCAACATGTGCCAAATCAATTGCTAGCGTTTACCCCTTTCATTTGCATGCGCCAATAAACAAGTGAGCAGATAGCTCATGTTGCTATCTGGATGAGTAGACGTAGAAAAATATTAGACGACACTGAGTATTAATACTACTAGTAAACTATGGATGTTATTTGCTAACCCATCAAAACAGACAATTTGCTAACGTTAGCTAGTTAGCCAAGAGCAGCTACATCAGTTACCTTTTATACGTAGCAAAGGTTTGCCTGGGTAAAATCATTAACTTACGTTATTGTCTTCATTCCAGTCCATTGGGTTGATATCTTGCCGTATATAGCCTACTGTTTAAGATAGATTGGGCTTGAGTCCTAATAAAAATCAAAGCTACCAAAACTTTGTACGTTGATAGCTTGGTTACTTCCTGGTTTTTTAGTCGTAGCCCTGTGTCGATTAGGGTCATTTGCTTGATTTCGCGAACGACACTGCAGTATATCGGTGCAGTTCTTTAGAAAATTGGCAGTTCCGCTTCAATCTGTCTTGCACGTTGCTTGTAGTCAAATATTACGCATATAATAGTTGGCTGGTAATTTGGTAAAACATAATCCTATAAATCCAGAACTAAGTGAGCGTCATTTATTTCGTCACAGTGAAAACATCCTATCAGCAAGAGTCGATGTTCAACCAACGTTCCATCCCACGTTGATGTTAGTACTGTATAACATTAGTAACGTTGACCATTCTGCCGTGAAGCGTTAACAATTGTTTGAACTAGCCAAATGCAGAACAATTCCGAAAGTTAGAAAGTGCCAATTCGCATTATATTTAACTTAAGAAATGTGGTATGCCACAAACGTTATTACCTACATGTATGCTTACATGGTGAGAGCACAAGTCTGTAGCTAGCTGCATTGTGGAAGAAGCATAGCCTATTAAAGCTAATTAAGGGACTGTCATTAGGAAGGACTACACTCAAAATGGAAAGCGTAGTAGTCATCTGCAACGAAAACATATCGACAACAGTGGCTGAGAGTGAAACTTCAAACATTACAGACATTTACTTTATGTCTGATACTGATGTTCCGCAACCGACAGGAGTAAATGTTTGGAAAAATGCAAAGAACAATTCAAATTCTACTCTTCTTGCCTACTGAAAATTCTGCACTAACCAAGGTATTTCCTGTTTTAAATGACGCACTGAAAGTGCAACGTGCCTCAGCTGCCCCCCAAAAGCCCACATCACCATCCACATGCTTAGGGGACATGCGTCCAAAGAAACTCTCTTACTCAGAGACTACTCAGTCCACTAGATGCAAGCAATTGCTGGATGACATTATGAGTGAAAGAAAGGAACCAAACAAGGGAGTATTTGCTAAATTGTCAGATCAAATTAGTTGGGATGCTGCTTACGATGAAAACATATTCAGACAAATGCTGAGTGAGTACAGATCACGGATTCTGCCACTTATACAAGCTGAATATAATGGCTTCAGTCAGTCTGATCAGACAGTGTTGTCCCATGTTAACAACCTCTTCAGTGGTTTACACTTTATTGATAGTTTAGCTCATCAGGCTAAAACAACTTTGCTACTCTGGGACAGGATGGCATTTGGAGTATCCCAGAGCTTTGGTGGAAAGAATATAGATTTGTAATCTGGAACTGTGTGTTTGGTGAGAACCCTGTGTGAAGAGGCGTTCAAAAAGGATTGCAACGTTTTTGAGTTTGCAATGTTTCTGAAGGACGAATTTGACAAGATACCTTTGGATTTGTCTAGAGAAAGCAGAATTGATGGCATTTTTTGCTGTGCCGCAGCAGTTTATTGCATGTACAGTGAATTAATGAAGTTCACCAGTGACAATGTGCATGACAGTGTTTTAGTGGCAGCCCTTGCATCAGATTTACGAGTGCAGCATTTTAAAGCAGGGTGCAGAGCTCTGGGTCTTGTATCGAAGTTTGTTATTGATCCTCTCTTGACGGCACTGACCTCTGAAGGAGGTGTGAAGGGGATGGAAGAGAGGTATAGAATCCTCATCACCAAGCTCGAGAGCTGGCAGGATAATGGTAGAGACTTTGTGTAAGGAAATCATTCTTTGTTTGATGACATAAAAGTAAAAAAGGATCTTGCATTTTTTAGGCTGACCATGGAGACGGATACTGTGTTCTCCGAGTTAACAGTCCAGGTGGTTGAGCTACTCCTGGCTAGTTTTCTGACGGTATGCAAAAGGTGCTTCCTTTTAATTTGGAGTTCTCTGGTGACCAAGCTGTTCAAATGGGTCCAAAGCCTTTGCAAACAATTAACAAGAGCCTTTGGACGTTAAGCATCTCAGATCATTTGCAAAAAGTAAAGTCAAACTCTATAAGCAATGCATGTGACAGTATGGCTAGGTTTCAGGGGACCCGCACATGGAAATGGCTTCCATCTCTAAAACATAAAAAGTTGTCTGTGTTAAGAACATTGCACCAGGAACTGAAGCAGCAGAGAAAATCAGCCTATCGAACAACTAAAAAGGCAGTCATCAGGAAAAGAAGGCTGGCAGAGTCAGATGTTGATATAAGGGAAGGAAATCGAAGCAGTATGAACATTCACCTTCTTCCCCCAAAAAAGATGTTACTCATCATGACGTCTGGCAAAGAACAGAGAAAATCAAAGACCGCAGAAAAGATACGCAATTGCTTGAAACGCACGTCTCAACTATAGCCACTGCAAAAATGTATCAAACGAGTCCGAAGATACCTGAACCAGTAAACGTAACTTCGGTTCCAAATAAGAGGCCGCCGCCATATGCTAAGAGCGATGATGAAATGGGAAGCTACATAGCAGAAGAGATTCAACGTTGTGGTGGCTTGTGGAAGGACAGGACACAGATTGATACCAATTTGGACATTTTATCTCCTCCTGACAGGTATGCTGCAGTGATTTGCCAGCTGATGTATCGACGGTTTGTCCTTGGCTTTAAAAATTAGCGAGGAATTTTCAATACATCTGTTGCAGGAAGACCAAAGAACTTAGAGGATATTGTTCAGTGTTTAAAGGCTTGTGTAAAGACAGTATTATAGACTGTAAAGGTGGTTTGTCTTTACAGAACACTAATTTCTCATCGGAGCAAGATAGATACAGTGATTTATTTACTTACATTTTTGTAATTGTTACGACTTTAGATGAGCATAATGCATAATTCATTCCCTTTAACCTGTTCATTATTTGTTATGTTTTCAGATGATTCCCCTGACATTGCTTGTGAGATCAACATTGTGTGTACTGCACATAATGTAGGCAAATGCTGTCCTTCATATTTAGCTTTGTATAGGCTTCCCTGCAATGGCTTTACTATTGAACTCGTAGTATTATTAAACTACCTGTATGTAGCTAGCTAGCATTGCCATTTGAAGTTATTGCTATAAGTTATGATTTTTACAATGATGTTTACATGTTCATCTTTGTTTGTAAAATAAAGAAATTTGTATCGCATTGCCTTGGAACAATGGAACAAACTACTTTTGAATTGTTGTAGAAACTGTTGCACAATTTCAACCTACTTTAGTAATTTACATTGGAAATCCGTCCAAAATGTAGAGCATACATTAACGTCCAACGTGAACTAAGGTATTAAGAGGTGCAAACCAACAGTAACCAATATATAGTATGTACAAGCCTCCAATTTGAAGGGGGGCTTTCTGTGCAAAATAGTCACAAAAAGGTTGAGCCATCGGTGGAGTTTCTAAAGTGACAAGATGGGTTTAATATGCAGAGGTCAGCTGTAGCAAAAAAAAAATTAAGTTTGATTTCAGACCAGACTGAAAGAAATTAATGATTTCCTTAAAATGATTCTAATCATTCCATTTACCAACTTACTGGTAAGTGTGCTGATAGGAATGTCCAAACATGCTCACTTGAAATTAAAATGCTTGGCCACAAAAAGGAAATTGGTGACAGGCTACATTATGTAACTTGATTCATCATTTATTTATAAGAGAAACCATGCCCATGTATCGTGATCTTAAAAGAATGTATTCACTGAAGCTGATTTGGCCAACCTCTTCCCAAACAACAGAGACATATTCCACGTAGGAACACAACGTGTAGACAGAAAGTGATGTCCACAGTAAGTAAGAGTTTGACTTTGTCCTTTTATTACTGCTACTAGAAACAAATTGTGGTTCAAAAGAAAGAATGGAACAGCCATGTTAACTGAATATTGTCTAGGCCTATGAATAGTCTAAATGTCAACCTGATAACTTATTTTGAGTGGTTTGGCATTATCATTGAGAATTCCTAATGACACCTACACGCCTTCACCAGGAAAATGGGCCTAGACCTTTTTGCCACACAAAATGGAAGATGCAATAGAAAACTTATTTTCCTCTTATAATGTGATAGTTATAAGTATAATAGCACACTTCTTTTACCTCGATTTACAACCGGTAGTCACCAAAATGTGATAGTATTCACATTTCAAAGGTTCAAAGTCAAATACATTGGGCAAAATCAAACTGTGTTTAATACAAAGTAAGTTGTTAAAAGAACCTTCTGGTTGGGAATATAACAGGCAAAGGACAAATAAGAGGGGATGCACTGTGGGCACCTTATGTTAAATGATTAAGAGAAATATTACAAAAACAAACTGACTGTAAAAGAGAGAAAATAGAGAAAGGAAAGAGGAAGCTGTGTAATGATATCAGGAGTACAATAAGACAAATATTCATGAGCATCTGAATACACCGCACAATGATCTCCCTCAGTGCTCCACATATCTAGATTACAAAAAAGAGGAGCATAACATACTAAGCATATGACAGGCACTTTACTGACGGTGACTTAACTGACGGTGATCACACAAGATTTCAGAGCCTCTGAGAGGCTGTCTTGGGTCATAGACACGTTTATCTTTGAGAAGGTTGTTGTTGACAGAGAGAAAAAATTTGCAAAGCCTTTTATTGTAACCTACATCATCTAGTTTGGATTTGAGCAATTCTCGCACACGTCATCATAGTTAAATATGTTGTAGGGAAATATGGCTGTCGATGTGGACGGTCTTGCCAGTGGCATATGGTCTTGGAGTCCACACTCCTGTTATTAGCCCCACATTGGGAATACCGTTATTTTGAAGTTTGTTAAATTAAAGCACGTTTTCAGAGCTTCCATGTTGAAGTTAATAACAATAATACATTTTAACATATGTCACATTGGACCAGAGGGAAGGATCCTGTGACCGAGAAGGTCTACTCCAGCTTACACAGCTCAACACTGGACCCAATATCAACCACAAACCCAGGATAGAGGGGACGACGGAACGTGGTGTGGACTCTGTGGAGGAGGGTGATGGTGTCAGAGACACTGAAGAAGGACAGAGTACCTGCCCTGTGATCCAGGTACACTCCTACTCTGGAAGACTGAGGGCCTGATACTATAGTATTAACATCATTATGTAGAAAATGATAACCACCATTGGAACAGTACAAACTCCAGGACTTGCTATTGAATCCAAATGCAGAGTCTTGCACTGGTCCTCTTCTCATAATGTCTTCATAGGAGACTGCTATTCCAGCCTTCTCTCTCCACTCCCCCTCCCAGTAACAGCGTCCAGACAGACCCTCTCTGCACAGAACCTGTGCAAAGCTAGTGAATCTCTCTGGATGATGAGGATATGACTGGACTGGTCCACATGTCACCTTCCTGTTCCCCTTAGACAGAGAGAGGTGTGCGTGTGCTGTGTTTGGGTCCAGAGTGAGCTGACAGGAATCTGGGAGAGGAGCAGAGCAGAGACCAAATTAGATATAAATAAGTGGGGTCAGATATCTAGCCTGTCTTTGATGAATCGCTCCCTCTCCTACAGCTCTCTGCTTCTATCTCAGGGTTTGTGAAGAGGATTAGCGGAGAGAGACCGTTGGCTACTTCAGGACAAGGTCACTCACATTGAAGAAAGTCAGCTCTGGTCTGGGGCTCAGCTTGCAGGAAAACACCCACACATTTCACTACAGACACAAACACATTATAATAGACAGAACATTACTATGGGCATTGGCAACATTAGTAATACCAACCCCGCAAAAATGAATAATATAAACTACAGGCAAATATTGTTGGCAATATGTGTTTGCTTGCCAACATTAAATCAAATCAAAATTCACTAAGTCTCTCTGTATTACAAACACCTTCTAATTGACTGTAATACAGCATGCATTTGGTCTCTGGTTACTGTGCACCGGATCTACAGGTAGAGCTTCTAACCCACTTGTAGAGGAGATGCTTGTCCATTCCACCTTCAGAATGTCCTCTAGTTTCTCTCCCAGCTTAGACACTGCCACACTCACATCCCTAAAATGTGGAGGAGGACGGACAAGGAGGCTTGGTGAGTCTAAAGATACACTGGGACTGGAGAAAGACTCATAAGTCTGGAGAGAGAGAGAAAGAGAGAGAGAGGGGGAGGGGGGTAAAGTGCATTATTGTACATTCTAACAGTATATTCAAGTACTCCAGATGTGTGTGTGTGTGTGTGTGTGTGTGTGTGTGTGTGTGTGTGTGTATGGGAGTATTTACCTGGAGGAAGTGGATGTTATCCTCTGTGTGTGAGAGCTGCTCCAGCTCAGTGTCTCTCCTCCTCAGCTCAGCTATCTCCTGCTTCAGTTTCGTCAAGTGTTCTTCAGCCTGACTCACTGCTGCCCTCTGCTGGGTTCTGATCAGCTCCTTCACCTCAGAGCGCCTCCTCTCAATGGAGTTGATCAGCACAGTGAAAATCCTCTCACTGTC
>JAVQIZ010220871.1:0-10643 GCA_036023535.2 Galaxias brevipinnis | reverse complement strand
CCAACAATATTCTAGGGGATACCTGTCCCGTATTTGACTCCTGGGAATCTGGTCAACCTACTGAAAGTAGTCTATATATATACCTCACAGCAAGAAGGTCCTGGGTTCAAACCCCGCCTGACCCAATGGCCTTTCTGTGTGGAGTTTGCAGGTTCTCCCCATGTTTGTGTGGGTTTCTTCCGGGTACTCCAGTTTCCTCCCACCGTCAAAAAACATGCTCCATTCTCCTACCAGTGCCCTGACCGGTCACTGCCAATTCACCTGGAGTCGGTCTGTGTGTCCTATGTGTGTGAGCAAGTCTGTCGTAATATGTTGGGTGAGCAAGTCTGGCGCAAATTGGCTGCCGTCGTATGACTCAGACTGAGTGTTATGTTTGATAGCTGTCGGTCCATTCGTTCTGTGTAATTAATTGGCGACCAATTTGTGTAAAGCGCTTTGAGTCTCGAGAAAAGCGCTAAAAACGAAATAAAAATAAATAATTATTATTATTATAAAGTTAGAGTTACTGAAGTGGTTGATATGCAGTTTTGTTACTCTTTATCCAGATTGGCTGGACACGTATGCCTTCCTGCCTGCCCTGAAACTGATGGCCCGCAAGTGCATCTTTTGTAAAAGTAGTTCCACCACTTGCTCAGATCAAAGCGATAACATAATTGCATTAGCACTGGAGGTTGGCATTCCTATTAAGCAAGTCAGTGAGGGGAGATAGGTTGGAAAACCCGGGGGTCATATACATATTCATATCAAATACGCACGCACGCACGCACGCACACACACTTGAAACAGGCAATGCTCTACCAGGATCCTTGTCTCCAGCGGAGCCCTCGGCCCTCTTCATCATGCGGTCCATCTTGATGCTTCCCCTCAGGACGCGCTCCAGGACCCCCTGGCCCTCCCTGAGCCGCTCCACTGTGGTGGGCACCATCCTGGGGCAGAGGACACACAGCGACACCGTCAGCTACTGAGGAGGAGGCGGTCGTCCACGTCTCCTTATGGATGGAAGCGCTCGCGAAAAGGGCCGAAGGTTACACAGACCCACAGGGAGTTTAGTGGGTGTGTGTGGGAGGGGTGATAACCTCAAACCAAACGGGGGCCACTTCACGTGAGATAGTACGTGATTGAGCGAAACTGATGTGCTGGGCTATGGAATGGACGGGCGGTGTCTCTCACCAGTGGCTGCTGCCCTCCTGGGCTCTGGGCTGCTGCTGGGGAGCCGAGGCCGGGTTACTGTGGTGGTGGTGGTGGTCCGGGGGACTGACCTCCTCGATCTGGGGGATGGAGGAGGACGGGTGGGCTGGGGAGGAGAAGGAGCTGTGGGGGGAGGCCGGGGGGAGCAGGTGGTGGTGGAAGTGAGAGCGGGGGCCCCCAGGAGACTCGGTGGCGCCGTGGGGCCCGGCAGGGGGGCGGGTAGGGGTGCCCAGCGAGGAGCTGTTAGTGCCAGGCTCCGGGTCCCGGCTGCTCCCCTGCTTCCTCTTCCGGTACTCCAGTAGAGACACCTATCGGGGGGGGAGAGGGACGGGGGTCAGACAGGAGCACTGGAACCTCGGCATGGAGTGAGTCAGCACAGCCTGGCCACCATGGCGCACGCACGCACACACATACCCAACCACTGCCGCCGTGGTACGTTCAGAATACATGCTCCAAGTCAACTGTTAGAGGACTCACCTTAAACCGCTAGGGTCACTTCCACCATAGGACCTAATGCTGTTGACCGAGTGATCGTTAAGTAAAACAAAACAAGCCCCCCCCCCCCCAATGAAAGACATGGAATGCCTGATTCTGTCAAGTTCTGGCCTTTCAGCTGGCCTTCTCCGACCCCACCACCTCTTTCCATAGCTCTACATTAGTGTATTTGCAGCAACAATCGCTGCCATCGATTGTTAGTAACAGGCTGCGCGTTCCAATCCAAAAAAGCACAGGCAACTTGACATCGCAGTCCAATGAATCATCACGCAATGTAGCACCCACTCTGCGAGGCAATGTGTCGACGCAAACAGCAAAACACAAAGAGGAAAAACACACGGCAACGACCACAACATGATCACAGAGCACACGCAAACACAGACACCCACGCAGGAACACAGGAGGAAGAGTGTCAGAAGCACAATGTCACCATGGCACAGGCAGGAGGCTTGAAGGGGGCATAGAGGGGGAGAAATGAGAGATGGGGGAGGCTGGCTGAATGGACGGTCACGGCTGGGCTGGGAGGAGACTAGCGGGGCCTGGAGCTCAGTGGGACTCCGGCCAGGAGGACAGGGCCGAGGACGGCCCCGCGAGACGCTCTCCTTTGCTGATGTGTACCGCCGCGATCATTTCCCGACGCGAGCCAACCCAAATTTACAATTGGTAGACAACAAATAGGCAACCTAAATCTGTTTTAGGATGATTTTGGGAACTTGTTTACTCAGTATCTAAATTATTAGAGGGACAGTAATAGAATTTTGTGGTAGGAACCTGGTAGGTCTAGTTATTTGGGCTTTGGCTACTAGGGCTAGCAAATCCTCAATGAAATGGGTCAGTGACGAGGTCTTTACAAACCCTGAGGCCTCTGTAAGATGGACTTAAATGGTCCATTAAGGACTATGAATGAGATGGACCATATTCTTACCCTGCTAGCTTGGCCTGAAAACCAGTAGTTCAAAGTTGGATTGAGATAACAAAAACAAAACGTGTTCCCGACCCAAAAATAAATCTCTGCAAATGCGGTCATGTGCGTTTCGATGGAAAGGGAGGGGGCGAGGTTTGTATGTATGCGGATGCAAGAACAATATTTACATGCACACTTCTAGATGAAGTCGTAGGGAGATATTCACCATGGTTTGTACTGGCTTGTATTCACTTCTTACAGCCATAGGCTGGTAATCTGGCTTTCCTGTCAGCAGACTAATGGTATGCAGGTTGGCCCTCTGCCTTGGAAGAAAAGTGGAAGAAAGACTTGGCAAACGTTTTCAAAGTGCAGAGGAGGAGGAGGGTGAGGGGGAGAAGAAGGAGGGGTCAAAGCTATAGGACACAGAATCGTAGGCTTGGCTCAGGTTCGGAAAGACAGGATCCACACAAAGCAATACAGGAGTTTCGATTCAGCCAAATGGGCGCCCAAAAAGAAGGAGTCAAAGTAAAGAAGCATGTCGGCGACATCCTTATCCACTTTCTCTGGTTTTTGTTTTCGATTTGCAACCAATCAACATCTGACAAAATTGATAAAACACAAAGCAAGCAAAGAGCACATCCTGTCTTTCATGTGACATCACACATACAATCAAACCACTTCAGAATCTACGGGGGTCTCGCCAACAGGGACTTCTCCTGAAACGGCAGAAATCATTATGGACGCCGACAACTGCAAACACAGGGCTGGTGGGACTTGCCTTCTTTTTCTGCGGAGGGTTCGTGGTGTGAGGCGGCGTGCCGCCGTCTGGGTAACCCCCGTAGTGAGGCTCGCCGTAGGGCGACATGGACCCGGGTCCCGCCTCCGCCAGGAGTCCCTGGCTCCCTGCGGAGCCATAGAACGACTCGGCCGGGGAGAAGCCGCCCTCCGATTGGGAGAGGCGGCGGTCGGCGGCCGGGTGGCCCAGGTTGGCGTTGAGTGGAGAGCAGGTGTAGATGAGGTTGAACTCTGTCCTAAAGGCCTGCTCTCGGCTGGGGGGGGCCGGATCCGAGGACGCCCCGGACACCGGGGTGAGGGAGCCGGCCCCCGCGGACGACGACGGCGGCCCCTGCGTCTCGTGCCCGGCGGGGCACGTGGTAAAGTCCTCGCAGGCGGTGGGCACGGGGCTGGAGGACTGGGAGAGGTCCAGGTACGGAGGCCGGGGGGCGTCAAAGTCCACTCGCAGGCAGGGCTGGGGGAGAGGAGAAAGAACCAAAGGATCAATGAGTGATAGACGAGTGGAACCTGTAGAAAACCTCTCCCCTTTCCATCGGGTCAGAACTTTTCTTTCCTGTCACTGGTTGATTGCCTACCTCTGGAGATATGGACTCTGGCCGGTGGACTGGAGAGGTCTCTGGGGATGATATGTTCTGGACGGTGGAAGTTAGGACGAAAAACAGACGATTAGAGTCACAGAAAAATAACACAACACTGATACAGTTTGACGTGGCTAATGTCCTTTATTTTGGTTGTTAGATTTACAATTAGCTCGTTGGTATTCCAGAGGGTAAAGGTGTGTTTGGTACCTCAAACTGCAGCGGGGTGTTACAGCGGCTGGTGGGCAGCGAGGGCAGGGGGGAGAAGGCCAGGCCGTTCTCCTGGTGGTGGAGGTGGTGGCCGCTCTGCAGCAGGGCGCCGCACGAGGGGCTCAGCAGGGAGTGCAGGGGGTCAGAGGGCAGCGGCGGCGTGATGGGCGACAGGGGCCGCAGCAGGTGCTCCGAGGGCGCGTGCTCCATTTCCGAGGCGTACTTCGCCCGTCGCTTCTTGAAGGGCGTGGTGAGATCTGGGACGACAAAAGCAAAATGTGAGCCTCTGCAGCAGCACACAGGTTGTTTATTAAAAGGCTGAGTCCAGCAATGTGACTATTAGCAGAGGGTTTCCACAAACTCGGTCAACAATCAGCACACGATCATTACAGAGGCCTTGTGGTCTAAATGAAGAAGAGGAGTAGTACCGGAGCAGAGGGGGTTGGGCGTGGAGCTGCTGCTGTTGCTTTGGTGGGAGGAGGTGGACTCCGTGCCGTCCTCCAGGCTGGCTGAGCAGCTCTCGTCCTCCGCCTGTTTGATCCACCTCTGTGACATGGATAGGACGGCAAACAGCGTCAGAACCCGTTAACATCGCAATTCACAAATGGATGATCATGACTCCGTAAAGGACCAGGTAAATCCCATTTTCTTGGAAAAACAATTGGGGAGTGAATTTAAAGATTTGGCTTAATCCTCCCTAAATTACAAAGCTATAGAAAATGTTTCCCTTATATAATACCACTCCTAATACGACGACTACATCTCATCTTTCAAGTCGCTCCTGTAACAATAGAGTTCTTGTTTGTTTCAAGAGTTTGAGACCGAACCATGAGCTGAAAGGCCCTGGTGTTTCTCCTCCATCCCGGTCCCGGCGCTCCGTACCTTCTTGTAGCAGCCGTAGGTGCCGTCCACGTTGAGGGGCCGCGGGCGCCGGCGCTCCGGGTTGAAGGGCGAGCCGAAGCGGACGTAGTGTTTGGGCGCCGTGCAGATGAGGGGCGGCTGCGACAGGCCGGGCAGCATGTTGAGGGTGGTGGCCAGCACCGTGGGGTCGGTGGTGATGCGCAGCGGCCGCTCTGCCTGCACCTCCGGCACCTTGTCGGGCACCTTGTCATTCAGCCACTCCGTCACCAGGTACTGACGAGGGACACGGACAGCCACAGAGGGTCAGGGACAAGGTCAAAGGGGAAACGTGAGGATTTGTCTTAGTAATTCTGTTTCTCTTATGATAATATCTTTCTTGTTCTTTCATTTCTTCCTTGTATGTTTTTGCTTGCCTTGTGCAAAGCATTCTGAATTACCTATGTGTGTGGCATTTGCTATACAAATACCTTCTTGGTCTTGGGATAGCGCAGGTTGCCTCTGTTGAGGGCCCCCTGGGCGTCTCCGTCCGGGAGCTGCCCTCCTCCCAGGCTCCCGTCGCCGAGGCCCAGCTCGGCCCCGCTCAGCCCCTGGGGGCCCTCCTCGGCCAGGGCGGCCCCCTGCTCGGCTGCTGCCGCCGCGGCCGCCGCCGCTGCTGCCTGCTGGGCCAGGGCCTGCCTCTGGCGCCGGGCGCGCTGCGACGAGCTGGAGCGGTAGCGCGAGATGCGGCTCTTGGGCCGGGGCTTGCTGGAGCGGGCCGGCGGGGGCTTGGGGGGCGCTGCCGGTGCAGGAAGGCTGGGGGCCGAGGACGTCGGCGGGGCCTTCTCAGACTCCGCGGGCGAAGGTTCCTGGAGCAGAGAGGAGGGCAACAGACATCAGGTAACGTGTAAAGATAAGGTCAAACTCTCTGTTAAGAAAGGGACTACCACAAAAAAAAAAATCCAAGTATGCCGTCCCTCACCGACACATAGGTAGTACGGCGGGTGCTCACCCCCACCCCCGTGCTTTGGGGTGGAGGGTGACCCCCTGTGGGGTTTCCCGCCCCGTCCTCTGGCTCCAGACCCTCCTGTTTGGCATCGCTCAGCCCCCCCGGCCTCTTCCTCCTCTTCTCCAGGCTGTCAAAGCCATGCTCCTCGCGGGCCTATGGAGAGAAGGGCGCAGTGGCGTTTAATCAAAACGAAAATCAATCAGTGCGTCCATGTTTTCACCTGTACTTTCAGATGCAGGGATTAGGAGTGGTCGAGTTGTGCGACGTACCCTTCTGCTGGAGATGAGCACACCGTTTTCGTCCACCTCTCCCTCCTCCCCTTCCTCCAGCTTAACTCCGTCCAGGAGGCCGTCCTGCAGCGGACACCGAGAGACAACGTATGAACACACTCCAGCCAGGGAAAGCAACTTGAAAAAGATAAAACCTATAGTGTGCGGTGCACTAGCCATTCATTGGCTGTGTCACTGGTAGCCACCTACGAGCACACACACCCACGTTTGGTGCACGTACCTCTCCGTCGCTGGCTCCCTGCAGCAGCTCCCTGGCCTCGCCAGGCTCCTCGGAGGGCTGGTTGCTGTCATCAGAGGTGCCCCCCGCTGCCGGGCCCCCCTCCTGCTCTCTCCGCCGGGCCTTCCGCCGCCGGGTCTCGGCCCCCGCCAGCGAGGAGGGAGGGGGCAGGGACGGGGGGCACAGCAGAGTCTCCCTGGGGCTCAGGTTGTGCTTCTGCACCGGGCAGTTTTGGTTGCCCTTGTGGCAGGCACAGTCCACCTTGTAGTTACTGTGGAGCGGGAGAGAGAAGGAAGGGATCATTTAGATCCAAAAAGAAGCACATATAAACGTACAGTAGGAGCCTCTCTACTTGGAGGTATTAGGGACAAATGTACTTTTGGAAGATTTGCGTTTCCACTCAAAAACATAGCATGTAAAAGGTGATGACTATAACTGACCAGCTATTGAACTCGTAGTCAAATGCAATGGTGACCTCGGCGTCCTTTGTGATTTGACTGACAGCATAGATACAGAGGTGGATCATGCCTTCTGCAATCATATGGCGAACCTGTTCAATAGGAGGGAAGCCAATGGTTAGCGTTGACACAACTCAAACGGGCAGCTGGAGCAAAAACATGCAGACAGTGTGTGAATCCAATCAGCCTTGTGAGACTGAGACAGCTGACCTCGGCGTTGGGCGTGCACGACCTCCTGATGAAGCGGGCGTCATTCCCGAGCGTCCGTGCGTCCACGCACATCTCCACCTCGTTGAACTTGGAGTAGAACAGCACAAAGGGGTAGGGCCTTCATTCAAAAAGAAAAAGAGAAAGATTTTAGTCAACATGACAAGTCAGTTTGTTTGACTGTTCAAACCACAAATATTAACCACATAGTAAAATGGATATTACTGCTATTATTCCCCATGCAGCGGTTGCTGTGCTCCGCAGTACTTTGGTAAGCAGGGCTCCTTACTTTTTGAAGAAGTGTCCATTGACCTCAAACTGCTGCTTGAGCATGACCTTGCCCCGGTACTCGATGATGAGGGTGTCCGGCTCCAGGTCTTTGGCAGCACGCAGGATCTTCCTGTGTTTCTGAACCCGTGTCACCCGACCGAGCTGGAGCTGGGGTCAGCACACAGACGTATCGCGTTACCAATGAGGGCGAGAAGGCGCCACACAAAACACATGCAAAGCACATTGCTAACGCAACGCCTAAACATTGGACATGCTATCTGCATATTTACGAGTAGCAAAGTACAAACGCCCTCCTAAACCTTTGTGTGCAAGCCCCTCATCGTGAAATGCGTTCAGACAGCGGGTGTTAATGTCCAATGGAAGAGAGGAGGCACACCTGCATCTGGGAGCCCAGCACAGTGTTGTTGCAGGCCAGCTCG
This sequence comes from Galaxias brevipinnis, assembly GCA_036023535.2. Classification (NCBI taxonomy): domain Eukaryota; kingdom Metazoa; phylum Chordata; class Actinopteri; order Galaxiiformes; family Galaxiidae; genus Galaxias; species Galaxias brevipinnis. The sequence continues at coordinate 2,745 of JAVQIZ010220871.1, read as the reverse complement.
GTGCGGTTGATGTTGTCCATGGTGTCCACGGAGGCCTGGAGGTGGGCGGCGGGCGGCGGCGGCGCCTGGGCCTCGGCCTCCCCGGCGCCGGCCACGGTGGTGGTGCTGGCGGCCCGGCGGAGCTGCAGCAGCGTCTGGATGTCGGCGCTGTACTGGTTGGCCGTGGCCTCCTCGTACTGCTCTGTCCACTGGCGGATCTTGGTCTCCCAGCCCTCGGCGGTGCTCTCGTCCAGCGTGCTGACCTCCGTCGTCGAGTTCTGGTAGGGAGGGGGTACACAGGGAGCAACGGTCAGGAAAAGCTTGGCTAACATCTCCAACACTATCATGGGCTTGGTATGCGGTTGGAAGACAGCTGAAATAAGGACGATCTTAACTGGGCAGCTTTCCAGGGCAAAATTTTGATTACAAAAAGAAACCCGTAGTAACTGGAGTCCTACCTTCATCCGCATGGATTTTCTAGAACCCTCTCTGAAGGCCTGTAAAGGTAAAAATGGTAACTTGACCCGATTTCCAGAGGAACTCCAACAGATAGAGATGGCATGCTCAACTATGTTGCTGGCCTTCAGCGGGTCTACCTACACATCCCTCTAGGTGCAAAGTGGCAGGGTCAACGTGCCGTTTGTACTTGCCTGATTCAGACCAAAATCCCTGGCCATGTAAATACATGGAGCGTTTTGGCTGGTTCTAACCAATAATACACTAACTGTAGGATCAGCAGACCTGGCTTTGCCCCTTCCACAGTGCTTGAAGCTGATGGAAATTCACACCAACACTGCCTGGCTGTTACGTTTTGACATTGTGTTCGGTCCAATGGCTAGCCTCTATCAACACCACGACCAGCGTCTCGGTCTAGTCACCTTGACCTTCTTGCCCTTGGGCGCTCCGCGGGCCTTCTCCGTGCTCTTCTTCCTCTTCTTGGACTTGTTCCTCTTGACGCGGTTGACGGTGAGGGTGATGCTGGTGGGGGTGTGCTGCGTGGCCGTGTAGGACAGCAGGGGGGCCGACACCTCCTCGTCCCCGCTCTCGGTGGCACTGCTCTCTCCGGCTGCACAGGGAGCAGCAAGGTTAGGAATGAGATTGGGAGAATCACGGGGAGCGGTAAACGAGTGGCAAATGACCACGGCGGGGACATGCAGTGGGGACCTTGACGAAGCGAGTTACCTGAGACATTCTCTGGCTTCCTGCGTTGGCCTTCCCCTCCTTTCCTCCTGTCCAGCCCCCTGTAGTCACGCAGATAAACAGGGAAACACAAGCATTAGGCATGTGCCGAAAATGACCAAAAGGACCACCTCTTTAGTCCATATGTCTACATGAGGTGTATCCTTTAAAAGGAAGGCACCAGTCCCCCGTGAGCCCGTCCTACCTGCAGTTTTCACACTTGATGATGATGCTGTCGGCCGTCAGGCTGCAGTGGCACCAGCCGGTCACCGCCCCGTCCTCCTCGGAGGAGCTGTCGCTGTCGGCCGAGTTGTCCTCGGGGCCGTCGTGATAGCGGGAGCGGACCACGCCATTGAGTTCCATGCGGGGAATGATGGTTTGGGAGAGCGGGGAAGCGGGTGGGGTGGGGGGAGGGGGCGCGCCATAGTTGTGATCCTGACAACACACAACGGAAGACTGTTGCATCTTCAAACAACGGGGGTGTTCAGGCAAAAAAGGAGTAAAAAAAAAAGGGAAACGGAAAATGGAGACGAATGAAAATGAGGGCAAAAAAAGGTATGTGAAACAATATTAAGTGACTGAAGAAGATAAGCGAATGCACCTACAAACAAGCAGCTTAAAGCACACACTCAAATGGATGCCGTTAGCAAACTCTGTGCAGTCCAGTCTGTCTGTCAACTATGGTCTGCTTGTTCAGTTAGATACAAAGGTGCATACCAGCCGTGCATTACAATGTGCTTTCATGTAGACCAAATGACAGAATGGTTTCCTAGTGATTTCAACCTAATCCATTTCAGCAGTCACTTGATCAATGCAATACAAAATATGCTGTATCAATATGTTAACAAATGCATACAGTATCACTCAGATAAACTGCAGTTACGATGAGAAGGTCAGTGAACTCACAGCATATGGTAGGCCCCGATACCCATGACTTTGTGCGCTCCCACAACTGTGGTTTGGGTAGCTCTTCTCGTTCACGGCAGGGCTTGCTTCGACTGACTCAGGGCTGGGGCAAAGGGAAAAGGAGAAAACAGTGAGCGAAGGAACCGAGGATAGAGAGAGTAAACCTACGCTGCAATGAAATAACAGTACAAACGCGTCCGACACACTAGAGGGCACCCTAGCCCAGAAAATACACTCGGGAAGCCTGGGAGAACAAAACCGCAATTCAAGAACTGGAATGTTGGCCGCCATGATCTTATGCAACTCACCGTTGCCCTTTAGGAGAGGTCCTGACCGAGAACAACTGGGCCTTTACCTAACAACCACAGTCCAAGGTGACGCTGGAGTGAGCTTCAAATGTCAGGCAGTCAAAGTCAAACGCTAGGACTTTCTAAATATTGGCGTGTCAACAGGTTTCAGGTAAAATTTTGAAGAACAGGGGAAAAGTGCAATGGGAGGGGAGGAGGGTGGACTGATTGGGCAGAGCGAACTGCATTCCACAGAACCTGTTACACTGCAGGGCTTACCGACATGGCAGCTGCTAAGTGTGCCCGTCTTGAGCTGTTCTAATAGCCTATATATATATTTATATACACACATGGACCACAGTATAGCCTACATTATACATGGACCACAGTATAG
>JAVQIZ010220869.1:0-11258 GCA_036023535.2 Galaxias brevipinnis | reverse complement strand
AGAAACAGATGTGTGTCCGTCTCCCCTGTTCCTGCATTCCATTGTTTCACTCGTTTGTGCAAACAGATACAACACAAGAACCCTGACTCTTAAACAGGATGACATAATGGTAAACCTATTGACAACAAGAATTACAATGTTTCCTGCTCTAATCACAAGGTCACAAGTTACTCTTCAGTTTATGATCTGCAGCTGTCTCATAAATCAGTAGAAAGTAGTTCTTATCAATTAAGTAATTAAGTCATTAACGGAATTTTGCCTGTTACAGAACCAGTACTTAGTTGTATTTTAGATGCAATTGTATGAATAGTCCACCTGATGGCATCATTTTCAATAGTTTCCATGACTGAAGGTTTTTGTATAGTGTGTCTGGGTTTCCATTCACTGTGGGCTTCAGAGCACAGTAGTACACAGCGGAGTCAGAAAGCTGCAGCTTGTTGATACTCAGTGGAACTGATTTGTTAGACAAGTCAAGTTGAGAGTCAAATCGGTCTTTACCAAATTCTGCTTCATTGAACCCTATTCCAGCTGTGCCTCTTGTGAGTATTAACTTTGGAAATCCGTTTGACTTTTGCATGTACCAGTATATATAGGGATTTGTATCAGTTGTTTGAAAAGTGCAATCAAGTGTTACATGTTCTCCCTCTATTCCTGTCACATCTCCTGTTGACTGGGTGACTGTGTCTTGTCCTCTGCAATCTAAAAAATAAAAATAAAAATTTTGTTATAGATACATCTATAGCATGCTGAAATGACTAAAGGGTTTCAAATAATCTAAGCAGTATAAATTTTATTGTACCAGTAGATCAAAAACATCATTATGGCTTGTATTATAAGATCATATTCCCAGATTCTGCCTGTGCTATGCTGACCTAATGTGTTAATGGAGTAATATGATTTGCAATTATAAATTTTGTAATGATGACACATTTAGTATATTTATTTATGATATTTATGATTATTTATGATACTCATGCTTGCCATTATGATATTAAGCATTGAAGAAATTGAGAATTAAATGGTTTATAAGCATTTGTGAATTAATAGTGAAAGTAAGAATTAATAAAATATGAAGAATTACTTGACGTGATGAAAAGAATGAGAATCAGTAACTTCTCCAGCAGCAACATGATGATTCTAGATGTGATCTCTGTCTAGGTCATTGTGTTCTGTTGTTGTGAAAAGGCATATATTGATGCAGACCTCCTACAGGCTTAAGGTTAAGTAACACTCCAAACTCTTGACATACGCAATGTAGTGGTGTCATTGTGTCTGGGTTTTCACAAGGTGAAGTGCAGACTTTGTCACTTGCAGATATAGCCAATACAGACTGTGCATTCCCTGGTGGGTGGCGTGACTTTCCCTCTATCTAGCAGTCAATTATTTTACCATGAACACCCTTGTCTTTATATTCCCTTATTTGTCGCCAGTTCAGTGAAGACTTGTTGAAACACACAGGACCTATGAAGGAGTGCACTGAATTTCTCACTATATGATTGGTACTTGAACTAATAATTTAAGATGTAATAGTGGCCCCTGGCCATACATACTAGTGGGGCAGACACTGGCTCCAGCTTCTGAAACGCTAGCTTGTGGCCACGTCCACTTCTGACATTTATTTTAATAATAAAGAAGTAAATAGGCCACTTGAATCCATCCATCCATCCATGCATTAATTTTCCGTCGCTAGTCTAGGGCCGGGTCGCGGTGGCAGCAGGCTCAGCAGGGTATTCCAGCCGTCCCTATCCCCAGCACCACTTTCCAGGTCCTCCTGGAGGATCCCGAGGCGTTCCCAGGTGAGACGAGATATATAATCTCGCCAGCGTGTTCTGGGTCTACCCCGGGGTCTCCTACCAGTAGGGCATGCCCAGAAAACCTCCAACGGGAGGCGCCCAGGAGGCAAAGCTCATGACCATAGGTGAGGGTTTGAACGTAGACCGACTGGTAAATCTCGAGTTTTGCCTTTCGGCTCAGCTCATTCTTCACCACGACGGTCCTGTACAACGCCTGTGATACTGCTGATGCTGCACCAATCCGCCTGTCATACTCATGCTCCATTTTTCCCTCACTCGTGAACAAGAACCCGAGATACTTGAACTCCCTCGTTTGGGGCAGCTACTCACTCCCAACCCGGAGAGAGCTCGGAGTAGAGCCGCTGCTCCTTCGTGTCGAAAGGAGCCAGATGAGGTGGTTCGGGCATCTGATTAGGATGCCTCCTGGGCACCTCCCCTTTGAGGTTTTCCGGGCATGCCCTACTGGTAGGAGACCCCGGCGTAGACCCAGAACACGCTGGAGAGATTGTACATCTCATCTGGCCTGGGAACGCCTCGGGATCCTCCAGGAGGAGCTGGAAACGTTGCTGGAGATAGCGACGTCTGGACCACCCTTCTTAGCCTGCTGCCACCGCGACATGGCCCCGGATAAGCGGCGAAAAATGGATGGGCTTATAAAGATCAGGCATGGGTATCAAGCTGCTGTGGTTTTTAATACCTTAGTAAGTCTTGTATCGAGAGAATGTTTTTTACAATCTACTTTCTGTTCAGAGGAATATGGAGGCACAGGATTGGGTTACCTCGATCATGTGATTGTGATGGAAGAAATGTCACGGGTGTCGGCAGCCATCTCCCTTAGTTATGGGGCACACTCCAACCTATGTGTAAATCAGATGGTGCGCCATGGCAACGAGAAACAAAAAGAGAAGTACATGCCCAAGGTTTGTGTAGGCCATCTGTTCAATGTGTTTGCAAAATGTTTTGAAGAGGAGTCTTTAACGGTTTAAACATTAAAAGTAAATATCTAAAGAAGATTTTTATTTTTTACTCTCATCTTAGCCACCATCAACCTTTTTGCTATCTTTTCCCAGCTAATAACAGGGGAGCATGTAGGTGCCCTGGCCATGAGTGAGCCCAACGCTGGCTCGGATGTAGTGTCTATGAAACTAAAGGCCAAGAAGGAAGGTAAGACTCAGAATGTCATTTTCTAATAACTTTCAATAAGCTACACACACATACACAGTTTTGTGAACTTTCTATGGGCATGTGTTAAATTGAGTATGACATTTCATGTAACATTAATTGTGCATCACTGTGTGCAATGCAACTCTCGTTGCAATCATAATAAGGCTTGTAATTGACACGTGTATTCTCTCCACGTGTTTACCACAGGTGACTACTATGTTCTGAATGGCGGCAAGTTCTGGATCACAAATGGGCCGGATGCAGATGTTCTTATTGTGTACGCCAAGACAGATCCTGAGGCCCATCAACGAGGAATAACAGCTTTTGTTGTAGAGAAGGTGAGTACACACAATTAAAAAATGTTTTACATTCTTGATCCAAAGTAATTGTATTTAAGCATGATTGTGTAAAAATTTCACTTTTTTAAGCAATTTCTACTGAAACTATTTAGTTTTTTCAGTGATGATGAAATTTATGTGCCAAAGCTTTGCTTTTTGCCTGAATATATTGTAGTCAGAAAGTATACTTTTCTGCTGTTTATCTCCATCTAGACTTAAACTGTGCTTTGGTTGGTTGATCAATGTGTGTTACGTGCAGGGTATGCCAGGGTTCAGTACAGCACAGAAGCTTGACAAACTGGGCATGAGGGGATCCAACACTTGTGAACTGATTTTTGAGGATTGCAAGATCCCAGGTTAGTGTGTCTGATAAACCATTTTTGGACTTACATACTTTTAGTTTTTGTTTTGTCTATTTGGTCTAGCCTTAATTCTGAGTACAATTGCGACTTGTCTGTTGGCTCTAGAGGAGAATATCCTAGGGCCTCTAAACAAGGGTGTGTATGTGATGATGAGTGGGCTGGACCTGGAGAGACTGGTACTGGCAGCTGGACCTGTTGGGTAAGTACTATGTACTTAATGTAAACTTTCTTCAAAGTAAATTATATACAAGTATATTTCATTGTCAGAGGAAGATTAGTCACAATTTAACTAAATATATAGTTGGGAAATTAAGGAGTGCTACCTTCCATTTACTGGTTTTCAACCCAAACATTGACCGTAGCAGATGTAAGTTTTGCATCCTGCTGATTATAATACCCTTTTCAGTATCATGCAGGCGGTGGTCGACTTTTCGGTGCCTTACCTACATGTTAGAGAAGCTTTTGGACAGAAGATCGGGCACTTTCAGGTTCAAATGCTTTACGCTCAGTTACACGTGTGGCACTTAGATTAGACAAAATAAATCCTTTTGCAAATAAAATGTTCTATCCTAATGTGTTTGTTTGAGTAAAGAAACAATTGATCTTACTTTAAACAATGCTGCTCGTTTGTGGCATATAATTAAATTATACCGTCTTTCAGTTGATGCAGGGAAAAATGGCAGACATGTACACAAGGCTAAGCTGCTGTCGGCAGTACCTGTACAACGTAGCCAAAGCTTGTGACAAGGGACACTTCAGTGCCAAGGTAAGGCATGAACCAATCAAGCACTATTTTAAGCTTACTAACAAAAAACCTTGATAGCATTCATTCTTATTGTGGACCGAGTGAGAATACATCCAGCCTTTGTAATTTTACTACAGTGCGTTTGTGAACCCTATTACATATGGTGTAATGCCACCAAAAACAAAGCTTTACAGTAGATATTTTGTAAGTGATTCTACTGATCTTATACCAATCAATATAATTTTATTACAATTTCCTGCCACTGCTTTTTTTGTTTTGATTTTATTTTGCTTTTGGCAGGACTGTGCTGGAGTAATTCTGTATTGTGCTGAGAATGCTACTCAAGTTGCTTTGGATGGCATTCAGTGTCTGGGTAAGTGCACAACTACTCTGCACTTCAAGAAATCTTGCAAAGGTTTCCTCAAACTGTAGAACTGTGGGGTTTGCTTTCTAGCTATTGATCTGTACTCTTACAGTTTTTTGTTTCTTAAACAATGTTTTGCCTCGCTTTTACTTTACTATATAGCAACATTATTAACAATTTTTTAAAAATCTGCAAGATACAAACCGTTTGTAAAGGATTTGTATGCAACAATGCAACTACATTGATAGGCGATTTGATAATATCAACTAGGTGCTATTTTATATGTCGTATTATTTATATTGTACTGTTTCTTACGCGTGCATTTTTTACAATAGCAATCTATCCTTTACCTAGGTGGGAACGGTTACATCAATGACTATCCCATGGGCCGTTTCCTACGAGATGCTAAGCTCTATGAGATTGGGGCTGGCACAAGCGAGGTACGCAGGCTCATCATTGGTCGAGCTTTTAATGCCATGTACAAGTAGGACAGGATTGGCCTAGAAGAGATTGTAAACTAGCTTACTGAATCACAGTCCATATGCACACACACCAAGGGCCTTACATGTATTGCTATTGTACTGATTATGAACCAAGATAAGTTTTGGGAAATTGTCATTCAAGAGCTCGTACAGATATGCTGATTATTATGAGAAGACTTGCAATGAGTGGGCTTAAATCAGCTTGCAGCAGTGACCTGCAATTAGAGGACATTTTTTAAAATGAATAGTGGTTTGTGTTGGCATTTTACATAATTGGATGTATTGTCCGTTACTTTGTTGTGACATTTCATGGGTCAAATTGTGAATTCAAATAATATTTAAGTCAATCTACAATTATAACTTGCTACTACCACTTTATATTTTTACAATAACAAAGTAAACAAATATGTGAAATGTCATGGCAGCATTTATTGCATATTTATACAATTCCTGGTCATGTGGTGTTTCCTGGCAATACATAATAAACCTCATTATAGTATTGTCAATTGTAGAAAGCTTGCTTTGTATATAATGTACCATGTATCTGGAGATTATCACCCTTTTAGTGTTGTGTAGGAACATTTCCATGAAGGTACTGTAAAGACAAAGGTTTTTAAGCATTGATGTTAAAAATTGTAATCAAACATGTAACTATGAACTAAAAATTTAAAAGTGTATGATTTGTTTTTTGGGTGCAGAATAAAATGAAGTACATCGTACATTTTTGACGGGCTATATTTTTTACCTTTTGGCTTAGAATGAGATTCTGCTGTGCACAGTGATTTGAATATGTTATGCAATTCATATTTTTTTGGTATTTCTGTCCACTCCTGTGGTCCTCGACATTGTTCAAACATATCCTTTTAAATATTTTTTTGGCACATTTGGACCAATGTTAGTCGCTATTATAAATAGCCCGCCCCACTCAGTCCTGGCTGTGTCCCTGATTATTACAAACTGGGTATTATTCAGTCCCTCTTATAAAGCATAATCTTGGGTTTCTAATTACATTTTTAAGACACGCTGATGCTGGTGAATGTTGAGTTGCTGCTTATTTATGTAGGTGCAGACTTTGATACTATTGATCACTGTATTCTACTAAATAAACTTCAGCAATGTTTAGGAATGACTGGGACTGCCCTTGACTAGTTTGCCTCTTATTTGTTAGATTAAGATTACTTAAGTGCTGGCACTTTTCATTGGCTACCTAATGATTGCAGAATTAATTGAAAATATTTCTGAATAACCTACAAAGACATTACATGTGCTGGCCCCACGGAATATTGCAGAGTCATTAGGTCCCCTTACCACATCGAGTTCTGAAAGCCCTTTTGTTAGGTTTTACAGAGCGAACCCAAATGCAGGACACAGACAAGGAGAGTGGAATGAGGGTTTTGATGGTTTATTGAGTAGAAGCTGGGAGGTGAGAAGTGCTTAAGTAGAAGTTAGCCAGCAGGCGGCAATCAGTCTAGCAGACACAACGAGGAGTAGTACACTGAAGTGGAACAACAATCTGACAATGAGTGGATGAAAAGCCGGGGTAGATATACTGAAGAGTAGATGAAATGATTGGAGGCAGGTAGGCTAATTGCAACAGGGAACAGGTGTGGTGGAGCTGAAGGGGGAGACAGACACGCCCATGCCACAGACATACACAGAAGGACCAACAGGGGAACACAGAAGGGAAGGGAAAGGAACCACACCCACACCCAACCCCCACCCCACCCATACACACACCAGAGGCATGACACTGGCACATAACAGGACCCCCCCCTCCCTCTATGGGTGCCTCTGGGTAACCCACCAGGCTCGCTAGGACGCCCCCGGTGGAAATCCCGGATGAGGGAGGGATTCAGTATGAGATTGCGGGAGATCCAGCAGCGCTCCTCCAGACCATATCCCTCCCAATCCACAAGGTACTGGAACCCCCGGCCACGACGACGCACATCCAGCAGCCGCTGGACAGTGTAGGCTGGAGGAGGGGGATGGCCGGAGGGCACAACAGACTGGCGACCCCAGGTTTCAGCAGGGAGACGTGGAAAGTGGGGTGAATCCTCATATGACTTGGGAGTTTGGGCTTGACAACAGATGGGTTAATGTGCACAATCTCAAACGGACCGATATACCGGGGCGTGAGTTTCTTGGAGGAGGTTTGCAAAGGAAGATCCCGTGAAGAGAGCCAAACCATCTGACCTGGCTGTTAGACGGGTGCCGGAGCCCTCCTGGGACGGGAAAAGAGGTGGTTGATAGCCAAGAGAGCACTCAAAAGGGGACAAACCTGTGGCTGTGCAGGACAAGAGGTTGTGGGCATATTCAATCCACGGAAGCTGAGGGCTCCAGGCCGTGGGATTACCAGCGGTGACACATCGAAGCACAGCTCCAAGGTTTTGGTTGGCCCGCTTTGCTTGTCCTTTGGTCTGTGGGTGAAAACCAGAGGAGAGACTCCCAGAAGCTCTAAGCACCTTGCAGAATGCTTTCCACACATGAGAAATTAACTGGGGACCACGGTCGGAGACGATATCAGCCGGATTCCCATGCAAGCGGAAAACATGTTGGACGAGGAGGTCAGCCATCTCAGAGGCTGTGGGGAGTTTAGGGAGAGCAACGAAGTGTACAGCTTTTGAGAATTTGTCCACAATGGTGAGTATTACAGTGTTACCTTGGGAAGGTGGGAGGCCAGTTACAAAATCCAAGGCGATGTGAGACCATGGGCGACCGGGAACAGGGAGTGGACGGAGTAGGCCAGCTGGAGGCCAGTGAGTAGCCTTGCCACGGGCGCAAACATTGCAGGCTAGCACAAAGGCACGGGTATCGGAGTCCATGGTGGCCCACCAAAAGGATCGCTTCAGGAGGGAAAGGGTACGTCTGATTCCCGGATGGCAGGCAAACTGGGAGGCATGACCCCATTGGAGGACCTGGGAGCGGACAGAATCAGGTAAAAGACAGTTGGGAGGGCCATTATCTGGATCTGGTTGTGCACGCTGGGCGTCCCTGATGATGGAGTGTCACCGCAGCCACCACACAAGACGAGGATAGGATGGTGTCTGGGTTGGTATGAGCTTCTTCAGAGACAAATTGACGGGAGAGGGCGTCGGCCTTGAGATTTCTAGTGCTGGGTTGGTAGGTAAGTGCAAAATTGAAGCGTCTGAAGAAAAAAGCCTGACGGGAGTTGAGGCGTTTGGCATTTTGAATGTAGGAGAGGTTTTTATGGTCCGTCCATTCCACAAACAGTTATTCTGCCACCTCCAGCAAGTGCCTCCATTCCTCCAAGGCGAGTTTAACAGCCAAGAGCTCCCGGTTCCCAATGTCATAATTCTTCTCTGCTGGGGACAGACGAAAGGAGAAAAAAGCACAGGGGTGGAGTTTTCGGTCTGTGGCTGAGCACTGGGATAGGGCTGCCCCAACCCCAGTGTCAGAGGCATCCACCTCCACCATGAACTGGTGAGCAGGGTCTGGCTGGATGAGGTGCAGAGGTGAAGCGTTCCTTCAACTCTGAGAAGGCGACATCCGCCTCAGGGGACCAGGAGAAGGGAGAGAGATGAGTTGAGCCGGGTGAGAGGTGCTGCAACACGACTGTAGTCCCTGACAAACTGGCGGAAGAAATTGGCGAAGCCAAGGAACTGCTGGAGCTGTTTCCGAGAGGAGGGTTTGGGCCTCTCTGCAACTGCCTGGATCTTCTCTGGGTCTGTCCTCACCTGCCCACTCTCAATGATGTAGCCCAGGAAACGGACGGAGCTTATGTGTCTCTGCTTTAGCAAATAGCTTGTTCTCCAGGAGTCTCTGGAGAACCTGCTTGATGTGTTCAAGGTTCCGGGAGAAAATCAGTATGTCATCAAGGTGGACAAAAACAGGGCAGTTGAGGGAGTCACGGAGGACGTCCTTTACAAGGGCCTGGAAAACACCAGGGGCATTAGACCAAATGGCATGACGACGTACCAGAAGTGGCCGAGTGGGGTGTTGAAGGCTGTCTTCCTTTCGTCGCCCTCATGGATCATGACCAGATGGTAAGCATTCCTCAGGTCTAGTTTAGTGAATATGGTGCCCCCCTGGAGTAGTTCAAAGGCAGAGTTGATCAAGGGAAGGGGATACTTGTTTTTTACAGTAGTGTTGTTAAGGCCACGGTAGTCAATGCAGGGGCTTTGGGAATCTGCTTCCTTGGGGACAAAGAAAAACCCTGCACCAAGCGGGATGACAATGGCCTTATGATACCTGCAGCTAGAGAATCGTGTATGTACGTTTCCATAGCCTCTCTCGGGACGGGACAGGTTGAACAGGCGACTGGAAGGCAGGGGAGATCCAGGAAGAAGGTCTATGGCGCAGTCGTACAGCTGATGCAGAGGCAGAGAGAGCACGCAGTTTACTTAAAACCTCACCTAGATCATGATACAAAGGGGCTAGATGAAAGGTCAGGGGGTTCCAAGGCCGGAGAGGGAAAGGGAACAGCGGCCACCACAGACTGCAGGCAGAATGAGAGACAGAAGGTGCTCCAGCCCACCACTCTGCCAGAGGTCCAGTCAATGTGTGGATTGTGTTGGAGCCAAGGTTGACAGAGGACCACAGGAGCATGCGGTGAGGGAATGACATGGAACCGGATGGTTTCCCGATGATTGCCGGAGAGAATCAAACAGAGGGATCTTGTGCAGTGGGTGACTCGGGCGAAGAGCTTCCCATCTAACGCATTAGCGTCCAGGGGAGAGGCTAACAGTTCCACTGCTATCCCAGCCTGAGCAACAAGGTGGGAATCAATAAAGTTATTATCTGCCCCAGAGTCCACTAGTGTATGTAAGGGGAGAGATTGATGGTCCCAACACAGAGTGGCTTTAAACTGCATACGTGGCCGAGGTGTTGTAGGAGAAGTGGACTGGCTCGCCAGGGCCCCCAGAGTTATTGGCGAGCCTCCTCTTTTTGCCAAAGGGGACAGGATACCAGGAAGTGGCCTACTTGACCACAGTAGATGCACGCACCAGCCTGCACCCTCTGGAGGCGCTCCGCTGGCAAAAGGGGGGCCCGCCCCAGGTGCATGGGCTCCTCTCCAGGCAAGGCAGGAGTGGCATAGCTGGTGGGAAAGCGAGGAACAGAAGGAGATTGAGGGCTCATTCTTGGGAGGTGGGGTGGAGTGAGGTGAGAGGACACAGATGGAGAACAGCTAGCCTTTTCTCTACGACGCTCACGGAGACGGTTATCCAGTTTCATGGCTAAGGAGATTAGCTCCTTCAGACTGCTTGGGTCGTCCTTGGTGGCCAACTCATCCTTCACCATGTCACAAAGCCCATTCTGGAACACCTCCCAGAGAGACATCGTTCCACCCTGAATCCGCAGCAGTGATTCTGAATTCCACCGCATATTCAGCTACACTACGGGAACTCTGACGAGTAGTTAGAAGACGTTTTGCTGCATCAGTGCCCCTTATAGATTTATCAAAAACTCTCTTCATCTCTGAGGTGAAGCTATCAAAAGAGGAGCTAACGGGAGACTGACTATCCCATATTGCTGATGCCCATGCTAGTGCGTTCCCCTTAAGTAACCCCATAACATAAGCTATCTTGAACTTATCTGTGGCATATGTGAAGGGCTGCTGCTCAAACACCAGGGAGCACTGGATGAGGAAAGCATGGCACGTTCTAGGGTCTACAGAATAGCGCTCCGATGCTGGAACGTGAGGCTCTCTGGTCTGATCAACTGGCTGGTCCAGGGGAGCTGGAGGAACAGGAGGACTAGACTGAGCTGGGCTCCAGGGTTCAACAGGTGAGTCGAGACACGGTCCAGCTGGTCCCCAATCTGGGTGACGTTGACGGAAAGGCCACGTATTGCCTCCATGGCTTCTTGGAGGGCGTGGCTATGCTCTCCTATGAGGGAACCCTGGCTTGCTAGGGCATGGCGGAACTCAGCTATGTCCGCTGGGTCCATGATGGTCAGATTGTTCTGTTAGGTTTTACAGAGCGAACCCAAACTCAGGACACAGACAAGGAGAGTGGAATGAGTGTTTTGATGGTTTATTGAGTAGAAGCTC
>JAVQIZ010220858.1:0-15704 GCA_036023535.2 Galaxias brevipinnis | reverse complement strand
CGGTAACACCCCAGGCCCCCCCCACACACCCACAAAACCCTTGTTACCTTTTTGGTGGGCGCGTCCCCCCTTTTATTCGCGCGGGCGGCCCCCCCCCCCCCCCCCCCTCTCTCTCTCTGTCTCGGCCTGCTTGAGAGGCGCGCCGCGGTCTCTATAGACAGGGCATATTGATCATGCTGTGTGTGTGAGAGTTTCTGTTTATATCAGAGAGAACACCTTGCAGCAAGTATTCTTTATTTGTGCTGCTTTTCCTGATGCCACATCCCCCACCCCCTTAGCTTCTTTTTTTATTTTTTTAAAGAGATCCCTCAAAGAAGCACACACGCAAACTGTCTCATGTTGCCTCTTTGTGAACCCCTTTTACTTAGCTGCCTTGGTCCTGGTCCCTCTCGGTACGCTCTGCGGCGGGCTTTCTCTCTGTTCCTCGACCCTTTCAGGCCGTGTTCAGTCTCTCTGTGACGGGGGCTGCCGCTCCAGCCTCGGAGCAGCTTTCAGCGTGCCTTGTTCAAGGGGAAGGCAAGCTTATCAGTGGTCTCAAACAGCTTCCTTTGATCCTGTCAGGTTGTTTCATACGTGGCATATTTCTCTTTGTTTGCTCGCCTCCCTGTTGGCCTTGCCATTACTGTGTATGTCGTGTGAGTGTAATAAAGCTCCTAGAGTCGGTAACAGGAGGACTACATCTCCCATATCCATAGCGGTACCAGGAAGCCTTGAATGGCTCTCTGCTGAATGGAGAATGAAGAGCTGATGTTTGGTGCTGATAAAAACCAAGGCTTTTGTCCAACAGACAACAGTTGCAGCAGGGATAGTGCTTGGCCTTGTGTGGCAGCACAGGTGAGGCTAGGCTAAGAGTAGTGGCGTGGGATTGCTTGGTTATAAACGCAATTTATGGTTTTCTTATGCGATTTTTTGTTTGTTTTTTTTAAATTATCTTCCTTTGAAAACAAGTGTTGTTGCTGTTCTTTCTTAATGTTTTCTCTAGAATTGTTATGCTATTGATAAGAGGCTTATTTTTCCAATGGTATTTTATACTATACCGCGATGCAGCACAATGCAAAGCAAGTCATTCGGTTGTAATTTTCTGGACTGAAGCTATACTGGGAAAGATTTGCACACCAAAGTTGATAGTTAAAGGGATTGTAGATTACTGACTGTGTTTCCTCCTCAAACCACCTGCTTGGTTGCTGAAGCGGGAGTTCAGCCTGCGCCAGCTATGAACTCACAGCTGTACAATGGGGGGATGCCTGTGAAGACTTCATGCTGATAATATGTTCCCGTTGAGACCAAACAACCATATCACAAACAACAAACCTTTAGAAAGTCGGGACTAACATTCTTGAGTTTTGTCAGTATGACTGCTAACATTAGTTCCTAAAGGAATGGATTGAGGTGTTTAAGATGGTAATTATCTCCTTTTTAGTTGACATAATGTACCTACACAATACAGGCAAAGCAGTAGAAAAAGAACTAGTATTTCTGCTATGATTCTGTGCTATTAATATTTTTTACTCTGTTAACATAATGACTTCTCCATCTGTCATAAAATAATGTTACAGAAGAGAAATCTTTCATGTAGGAATACCTTTTGTCTTTTTCTGTGTTTACTTTTGTTATTTTGGTGACTATATATAGGCCTATCATTTTAGATTTTGTTGATTTTAATATGATACAGTATCTTTAAGGACTGGCTTAGGCTACTACAGGATAGCTAAACAACAGGACAATGAGCACTGGCAGTTATATCGGGTTACATGGTGCCTTTACTTCTAGCAGCCATGGTCTCTGTAGTCAGGCTAATGTGACCAAACAACAGGGAGATCTTAATCTTAATACCCTCCAGCCTGCTTTTTGCCCATGCACACAGCGACATAACGGTCGGGCTGATCGACCCCACCATTGATTTGGCTTGATTCATTTGACCCGTTAGAGGGGGGTCGCGATACAGTCAGAAAAGGCGGCCGTGCTGTTTACTCAGGAGAGACGCTGCAGGCTTAGATCTGTAAATATACTCTTGTAGTGTTTAAGGGAAAATGTCCGGCTGGAGCGCGGGATCCGTTTACATTGATAAAGGAGGGGCTGCAGGATTCCCATACTAACAACAACCACCATTGCAGGCATGCTCACTCAACCAGGGTTTTGCTGACCGGAAATATTCCCAACTGTCAGTAACCTGTTGTAGTGATTTTACCCTGCAGTTACTTTGAGACTATCAGAGGAATTGTTTAGTTTGATTGTCCATATAAACTGACGAATCATTTGAATCTCATCATCGGTCATCATGGTGTTTATACGGTTCTGTTTACAGGACAGAAAAGACAGCAGCACTCATTCTCCTCTGTTTTAGTTTTATCCCCTGAGCTAATTTATTGCCAGGCAATTACATGCAGTAGTACCCCAGGCATTTAGCAGTACTGCAGGACGTAAAGGTTGGCAATATTATCAAGTGAATTTATGGTTTACCCTTCCAATCACCCCTACACGGACAATCTCCCATTATTTTACAGGTCTTAGCCAGATACCAGTATGTGACACCAGGTACACTTCTGGCACTGGCACACACACACACACACACACACACACGTCACACCCTCCAAGACCTGTTGCCATAGCAATTAAGGGTGCAGCTGGGTTCACATTAGTTTGGAAGGCTGGGTCATCCCAGACCCCTGAGCTGCAGAGTAATGCAGCTTTGATCCTTGGGACTTGCTCATCAATACACACACAGTGTTGGCCGCTGGCAACTCTTTGTTGTTCTCAGCTTGCATTTCTGCCAGGGAGGGGGATGCCCTAGAAACAGAATGAGAGCAGAAATAGACCCGGTGGTCATTTGTCCATTCTACTGATTTGATTTCTGGTGTACTGATGGGAGGAACTGCTCCTCCGCGCAGCCATTTAGTTTGTCTCTTTTCTAGGCATGTAGGCCGTGTCTGTGTACGAGCCGTTCCCAAGGCGGAACAGAGGGATGCATCATGGGAAGGGTTGTGATCCGATGCCATGGAAACGCACCCTTGGGAGGAGGTTGGCTCCCGCGCAGTGGAAAGGCATGGGGAAGACAGCCTAATGTTTGATTTCGGAAACAAGAACCCGACCGCCTTATTCAAAACCCTGAGAGGGAGCTGAGTACAGGAGACTGAGCATTCCATCACTACCCTGAGGGAGAGGAATGAACAGGCAGGAAAAGAGGGTGTGAAGAGGAGAGAGATAACAAAACAACTGCGCATGGGAGAGAAACATGATGTGGGGAAGGAGAGCAAGAGAGAGAGAGGGAGAGAGATTGAAGTAGAGAAAAGATCTGAAGGGGATACGAGACAGATGCTGGTACAACAGGGGAGTTTCTTTTTTATTATCAAAGTGGAGATGCAATCACAGTGGAACAATGCATCTACACACACAGACGAATTGGATAGGAGATGTACAGTTCTGAAAGTACATTCAGAAAGTATTCAGACCCCTTCACTTTCCCCACATTTTATTACGTTATAGCCTTATTCTAATATGGATACAATTTCATTTTTCTTCCCATCAATCGTCACACAATATCCCATAATGGCAAAGCAAAATCAGGTTTGTAGAAATGTATAAAAAAAGAAAAAATGGAATGTCCCATGTGCATAAGCATTTACACCCTTTACTCAGTACTTTGTTGAGGTACCTTTTGCAGCGACTACTGCCTCAAGTTTTCTTGGCTATGACACAACAAACTTGACGTGTATTTGGGGGAATTTCTCCCATTCTTCTATGCAGATCCTCTTAAGCTCTGTCTGGTTGGATGGGAAGCGTCAGTGCACAGCTATTTTCATGACTCCATAGAGTTTGATCAGGTTCAAGTCCAGGCTCTGGCTGGGCCACTCAGGGACATTCACAGACTTGTACCGAAGCCACTCCTGTGTTTTCTTAGCTGTGCGCTTAGGATCTGTTGGATGGTGAACCTTTGCCCCAGTCTGAGGACCAGAGTACTCTGGAGCAGGTTTTCTTCAAGGAAGTCTCTGTACTTTGCTCCCTTTATCTTTCCCTTGATCCTGACTAGTCTCCCAGTTCCTGTAGCTGAAATTCATCCCACCACCATGCTTCACCGTAGGGATGGTATCGGCCAGTTTGGGTGGTGCCTGGTTTGCTCCAGACTTGACGCTTGGCATTCAGGACAAAAAGTCCCATCTTGGTTTCTTCAGACCAGACAATACAGAATAGAAAAAGTGAAGCTGTTTTTGAATGCACTGCATATAATAACACATATGGAAAAAAGGCCGTTAGGACACTAATGCACTGCAAGCTAAAACGGTTATGACATTTTAGTAAACATTACATTAGATTTACTGCGGCTTCATGCCGTGCTGCCGTATGCCCTTTTCTCCTGTGTGCATCCTGGTATTTTGACATAGGAGTTTCCCACCGTCTCCTGAGTTGCCTCCACTCAACCCCGCTGGGGGATGCTGGCTCAAAGGAGCTTAGATAGTTCCACCACAAGAGCCGTCTCCCTGTCCCTTCTCAATATTCATAAGCTCTTTACATTATTCCTATCCATTCTGTTGGATCGGCCTTGCTAAAAGAATCTCACATTACACTCTGTGTTCTGTCAGTGGAATTGAGCTCCCTTGGTGGTTAATATGATCCACTTAATGGACGTCACAATTTCCTTGTTGTAGGAGTTCTCACAAGCTGCTTAGCTGGTCTAGGGGAAATAAGATACAGCAAGGTTAGATAATGTACACGATTAGAGGGGTCCTTCGTTTGTTATTGAAGCCTGCTGTGTTTTAAGCTATAGATGACCTAGTAACTGTAGCAGTGAATGGGGGCTTGCAGGAGGAGGGGCATGTCCCTGATGACTTCATAATCATTGCCAAAGGGTCTACAGCTGCCAGACCCAGCTCCTTCAGTGAGAGATTACAGATCACAGATATGGTTCTCTCTCTCTGTGTGTGATGCGTAGAGTTAGTGTGTGTGTGTGTGTGTGTGTGTGTGTGTGTGTGTGTCTGGTGGTTTTACTTGTTAAGGCCTTAAAGAGTAGCTTGTGATATTCAAATATACAGGGAATACGCCCCAAGCCAAATCTCAGAACTGAGCCAGCACAGTTCAGGAGGTCTTAAAACATGAAGGGAGAATTTACTGGCAATTTGCCCATCTATATTTTGTGTATGTATTTTCCATACAGAAGTTCTTTACTGTATGGAGTAATTAGAAGTAATAGATGTCCCTCTCTCCTTGCACCGTTTTCAGAGTAATAGCAACCAACTATATATCCCCGCTTAAACAAGTTGGCCCTCTGCTTTACTTTGCTTAGGGTTTTCGGGTCAGGCCTTTGCCAGTGCAAGCCAGATGACGAAGAAAGAAAATGGAGATCACTCCCAATAGGACCTCAAATTTCCCTATCAATTCTGTGCCTTCTCCGTCCCTCAGTCCCAGCGTTTCCTTCTGATTAAACTTTAAACAGGGCTGCAATTGCCAAATTGGACAGCAGGAAACAGGCAGATTTGCCCAGTGCTGAGTCCATGAGGAATGTGCCTAAGCTCCTCAAATACCGTGGAAAAAGTAGAAGGGTACGTTGGGGCATTCTCTTGAAAGAAAGCTTCCCTTTTAACATTTTAGATGGCTAAGAATCTATTTGGGACTACATAAAAAAAATATATAAAAAGATTTCCAACTTCCTTTGAGACATTCTTTAAACCAACTAGGCTATGTAATTTAAACATACAAATGTGTTTTTGTTAAAAAAGATCTAAATATGTTTTATATTTCATACAGTACTTTGTACTTTCACATGAACAAAATGTATAAAGAGGAAGGGGTAGGCCTCAATTGAGTTTGATACCGCTTATGTGTCTACTGTATACACTATGACTTGCTAAGCACCAGATGCTGTATGTGCACCAGCAAACCGAATAGTTCCACATGATTTCCATAAACCTGTGATCCTCCAAACAAATAGAAGTATCCTTGGTGTAGTTATCACCTAGCCCTGAAGCCCAAAGAGGGTGGAGGTGAGAATGGATGTTAGGCTAGTGTGAAAAGACCGGTGTCAGCAGCTTTAACCTTTACCACACATACTGCAGGCTAGATCCTCATTCACACTCCTACTCCCACAGGCAGGGCACTCACTTTATACTGTATTCTCTCAGAGGCCAGCACAATCCATTTCAAACCTCAGCCCCCACAGTTCAGTGAGCTCAGGGGTCGGTCTAGCATGTAAAAATAAAAAAAGGTTTTGTTTGTTCAAAATTGATGGGGGGGGGGAGGGGGGGGGAGAGGTGTAGGCAACCCTATTCGCTTGTGGGAGTGTGGATTCTGATTCCAATTTAAGTGGGATAACATTTGCGAAGTTGATGATGAAATGGCTTTATATGAATAGGATGTTTTAGATGGGAAGCAAAATTAATTATTAAAAATGTCATCTTCCAATTTAATCTCCACTGATACTATATGTATAGTCAGGGCCTTTATTCATGTTTACTAATGTTAAATATAAGTGTTTACGTGTTTACTAATATTATCACACAACGTTTTTTTTCCCCCCATTTACTGAAATGGAAATTTACAAGCCCATCTTCATCTAACTTTCCTTTGGCCTGATTTCAAACAGCCAAATAGCAATTTTGCGTTAACATTTCAGAGTCCTTGGCTTCAACTACAAGTCGTGGACTGACAGATTGATGTAATCAGACCCTCTGATTATACTCCTGAAAAGACCTCCTTACCGGTGGCTTTTGAAGGAACTTGTTGACCTTTCTTTGCCTCAGTTCTCCTTCAGAATACACAAAGTCCCCACTCTACAGTCTTGGGTGACTTTTTGTATTCCCCAAAGTAACTTACATTTACAGAGCTCTGTCCCTTTGCCTTTGAACCTTCTAGAAATTCTTACAAATGAGTTCTAACAGATATTTTAATCTGAAAGGGCCTAGTACAATTAAACGAACACAAGCCGGCCCTTCCAAAGGATTTTTGGTAGCTAATTCACTGTAGTGCCAAAAGAAAGCCAAAAGGCAATTAGTCCCTCTGGCTAGAAGTTCAAAGTCTGCGTGATTGGTTCTTTACTCGTACATATGGGTAATTAGGGAGACATCATTTGTTCCTTTTCTTTCACAAATGATCTGTGTAACACAGCAGTCCCAGGAAAATGGCTCTAGAACATGTTGCAGAGATGATTGGACAAACAGTAAACTTGATGGTCTGATAAGTGTTCTTTGTCCTGACTGACAGCTCTAACAGTAAATAGCGTGGAGTGTGTGGCCGAGGATGTGCTTTGGTGGTGGCGTTGGGCCTAAACCTCCAGTTAGTGTCTATGTCAGGGGGGCTCTTCCCCCCCACACACGAGCCCTGTGCCAGAACAAGGCACAGCAGATGCGTCCCTCCGTTGCCAAATAGGTTTGGTTGTTTGTGTGTGTGTGTGTGTGTGTGTGTGTGTGTGTGTGTGTGTGTGTGAGATGGCCAAAGAGCTGGTCTGAATTGGCCTTGAGAGGGGGAGACTTGGCTGCTTCGGAGTCAGACTCTGCCTCATTACCCAAATGTTGTGGGCCCAGATGACAGACGAGGAGGAGTGAAAGAAGAGAACAGGGAGGGCCGAATGGCTGGATCGAGATGTAGATGATAGCGGAGGGAGAGGGACTTAATTCAGGGAGAGGTAATTGGAAGTGGTGAGGCCCAGACTGACGGAGAGCGAGAGAACGTCCCGCGGATGGAACGGAGAGAGCACCTCGAGTGATTGAGAGTGCAGTGGAGAGAAGATGTGAAAGAAAGCAGGGGGGCTTAGAGGGAGCTTTGGCGTGGCGCTCCGTAGCCCTCCGCTAGTTTTCTCTCATAAACCCCTTCTCCTCAGACTGCGATCTCAGTGTTGCCCTCGTCCTTCCGCTCCACTCCTCTCCCCTCACCCCCTCCGTTTTTCTTTCAGAACCGACAGTTTAGGAGGTGGAGAAAAATAAAGCCTGAATAATGAAGTCATCACATTGTGGGCCACGTGCAAAGTTAAACTGGAGCTTTCTGAAATCTGTTACCCTATGAAACTGAGTGAGAGGATGGAAAGAGAGAAAGAGAGAGAGAGAGAGAGAGAGTGATGGATAGAAAGTGAGTGGTTGGAAGAATTATTCTCTGAATAATCATACTTTTTTTTTTGCCAATTTGCCTCAGATAAACAGTGCCTGGCATGTCTAAAAGTTACTTGATGTAAATGCCAATCCTTCCTCATTTAGTATGATTGACCCATTTGGAAAGAGTTTGGAGAAGGCAAAAGAAAAATCAAGTGGATAGGTTTATTGATGACCTGTCTAATGAAGTGAGAGATCTAGCCTGCGATAATAAATGAGAGGGTAAAGTAGGAAGGGACAGATTGAGGGATAGGCTAGATTAGTGTAAGAGTAAGAACACCGACAGATACATGCTGTAGCTAGCTAATGAAAATATTGGTTTAAAACGAAGATATGAGTTGTTGTTTTTTATGAGGTTAGGAAGAGGTTTAAAGAAAAGAGGTGATCGAAGTGGAAAAACAGGTGCCATAAATTTGAGGGAGCAGATGGAGAGCAAGGTAGGTACTGAGTAGACAGCCAGCGCTGGGTAGTGGTTTGTCTAATAATAGGATGAAAGGACAAGGAGAATAAAGAGGTGCCTCCGGAACCACAGTAATTGAGGAGATGTGAAACGCATTTTGGTTCGTATGAGAAACGGCAGGATAAGAGAAGCTAAAGAGAGTTAATTGAGTCAATCGTGCAATGTTTTCCCGAGTAAGTTGTTTTTCCGAATGACGGACCTGTGAAGATGAACGCGTGTGGGTGGAGTGGTGTGGGTGCGGATGGCGGCGACAGACGGGAGTGGTGTGCCGCCACGCAGTGTACGAGGGTGGGGGTCCTGTGCCGCCACAAGGAGGGCCAATCTGTCCAGATTAGAGAGTCAGTCGGAGCCATCAGCCTCGTGTATTTTTAGAGTGATCTGGCCCTGCTGTCAATAATGATAATAGCAGCGCCGCCCAGCACAAAGTGAGGATCCTCTTTTGAATGGAGTCACCGATAAGGACGGCCCGCTGGAGGGCACAAACTCGAGCCGCGGCAGCTATAAAGCAAATGTAGATAGGCAGAGGAGGGATCGTAGGAATGCTAACAGCAGTCATTTTTAATTCGCATTTAAAGATCAAAGATCAGTTGCCAGTGTCTACTGTGAAGCTTGCAGGGATAAAGAGAGCAGTGACGGTATTAGCATTGGGGTTACGGAGCAGCGCAGCGTTAAAGCCACGTCATTAGAACGAGCCACAGCAGTAAACTGCACTAGCATTAAACGGATGAGGGGGTGGTGATACGGAGGAAGTATAGGAAAGTTCTATTGCAGTGAAAACTAAGGTTTAGCAGTATAGCAGTCGTGAGATAGGTGTTGATTATAGCTTTCTGCAGGAGTTAAGGAAAGGGTAGTGGAGAGTGGATGGCTGCAGTGGAAGATGGCTGCAGTGAGGTGTAAAGTTCAGATAGCCTCAGTATTCTGTAAGTAGTCGTGGAAGCACGTTGTGTTAGGGTGCCCAAGCAACCGCGCAGGATGGCTAAACGGTCTCCTTTTCTCTCTCTTTTTCTCTCCATCCGTTTTTTTGTCCATCTTTGAAAAATGTGTGTGCACACGCGTCACCTCTTTCTTGGCCTTTGGTGACTTTGAGGAGAAATGGAGCGATTGAGGGGAGAGGGGAGTGAGTGATTTGGCTGTCAGTCATGTTTTAATGAAGCGCCACAGTAGCGTAATGGTGTTGTCCTCACAGCCAAGAGCGCAAGCGAGTGCATACCAAAGAGGCACTGACTCACAGTTCATAGTTGCCACGACAACACACTCCCTGGCATCGGTAGTGTTACCCTCTCCAGCCCCACAGTGCCTCCCGCTGTTTTGGGGGTAACATCACACCATTATTGGCAGCTATGTTTTTCTGTTTTCAATTAATGGGCTGGGGGCATAAGTGTATTACAATGCCCACTAAATGTGCTGTGCAGTATGTGCTTGACCTTATAAAACTTGAAACGTGCCCCATGGTAGGCCAGCATATTGCCCACAATTCCTAATGTTTCCATTCTCTTGTTCCCACCAGGCAATTCCCAGATGGGGGCCACCATTGTGGATGCCCTGGACACGCTCTACATTATGGGCCTGCACGATGAGTTCAAAGACGGCCAGGGGTGGATCGAGCAGAACCTCGACTTCAGTGTGGTGAGTAAAGGTCCAACCGCCGTTGAGACATCTTTCAACTTAACAGAGACCATTTATGACCTGGGCTCACAAACTGACTACAGCAGAAGGTTGATATAGCGCTGATCAAATAAGCTATATGTCTTCCAATGTAGTTAGTGCAGTCTGTTTGCCTCGTTTAGCCCTGCTGCTAATAATGTGACCAAAAGACTGAGCAGCTGAATCATAGAATTGGAGTGGTTAGTACAGACATTCTTATTTGATTCAGCTGTACCTAGTGGTATTTTGTGGGGCAGACCGAATTTTTGCCTTTCAAGCAAAGCCAACAGAATGAAGAACTGAAATTCTCTGCTGCTGCCCTTAACCACATGCTACTTGTTTGTCAACCATTTCGGGAGACCGCACCCTAATTTGAATGGTTTTGGATTGTGCTTTTGGATCGCTCCATGCTATCCTAGCAACATAACTGAATCTGCAGGCGATCAGATTGCACAACCCGGGACAATGCCGAACACGTTCTCTCCTCATCGGGTGAGCATTGCAGCAGCTTCCCAACCGTAAACCGCTTTGCTGCAAAACGGAGTACTAGCGAGCCGTCCCTGTCACAGCAGTACAGGAAAGCACAGTAGACAGCAGGTCCAGGTCCTTTGGTGCAGACACCCTGTTGGAGTTCTGTTCCCTTCGGAGCAGTGGAGCTGGCTGCTGCCGCTGCTGTTATAGGGGAGGTGCAAGGATGACACACGCAGCAGTAACTAAGAAACAAAGCGGGAACCATGGCAACGTCGTCGGCTCGGTGACTAGTGTTGCCCCCTGGGCTGATAAAGAGAAGATGTTCTGTAACAGGCGGAGCAGTTGGGGCAATAACAGAACCGAAATAGACCCTGCTGCCAACACTAATGGAGCTGCATCCGTCTACATCTCTGTCTGTCTCACACACGCATACACACACACACACACACCCTCGCACTCAAAGACGAACACACACACAGACCCAGCAAGTCGTGACACAGCAGTGCACTTGCCCTTTCTTATTTTCTATTCCAACTCGCACGTCTACTCTCTCTTAGCTTTTCCTCCTTCCCCGTCTGCTGTTTTGTATCACTTACCATTCGCCCATCTTTTTCCAACCCTCCTCCTTGATTTATGTCGACCATCTCTCCCTCCCCTTTTATTGTGCTGTATATCCTCCAACCCTTACGCCTTTCCATTTTCACTTACTATAACTGTCTGCCGTCCCTCCTCTGCTCTTTTTATCGCCCCCCCGCTCCTTTTTAACCATCCTCTCTCTCTCTCTCTCGAGTCTGTTCCACCATCCCTTCCTCCTACCTCGTCCTCCATTTGCTCCATAAGCCATCCCTCCCTTCGTCTGTTCTACAGTCTGTCCGTCCCTCCCTCCCTTCTCTCTCAGCCAGGGTTATTAAGCCCCTACAGAGGTAATCACAGAGCAGCCAGTCGGGGTCTGAGGGGCTTCAACACAGAGATGCTGAGAGAGCTAATTAACCTCTGCCCTGCTCCGGTCACACACACACACACACACACACACACACACTGCCAGGTTGTAGGAGAGAGAGGGAGATGGAGTGATCAGAGAACAGAGCAAAAAAGAGAGACGGAAAGTAATGAACGAAGACAGTTGGATAGAGAGAGGGAGAGAGAGAGGGAGCGGGAGGGAGAGGGAGGGATGGACAGAGACGTGAAGAGCCTGTTCTGGTTAATGCCTTCATGCATTCTTCATCAGGGCAGATTTAAACAGATTTTGACATTTAGCTAATGTTAACACGGAGAGGAACTCGCTCATTTTCACTTCAGTTCTTGTGCATAATTCCCTGAAAATGGATGAAAAGTTAAAGATGAAAGGTATTTCAAGCCTGTGGTGTTTCGCAAAGGACCATTTTAAGCTGGAGTAAGTGTCTTGATTTCCAGTACTGATAGTGAATAGATTCAAAGCATCACTCTTTGTCAAGTTAATCACCAGCCTTTGTGTGCGTGTCTGTCTATCTCCCTGTCTCTCTGTGTGTGGGTGTATGTGAAAGGGAGAGAGATAATGTGTGGGACTGAGAGACATTGCTCTTTCCCGAGCTTAATCAAAAGTGCAGGGCTTCAGTGAGTGAGTGCGTGCGCGCGCGCGTGTGTGTGGTGTGTGTGTGTGTGTGCGCACGCGCTCACGTCTCTATCGGACCTTCTAGTAATGAATGATTGAGTAGCTGCCATGTTGACTTGGGCTTTGTAGTGAGCCATTGTTTGCTGCCCAAGGCTGTGCAGTCAGTTTGGGGGCCCAGTACGTGCACATCCCTGCAGATATGATGGATGGCTCTGCTTCAAGTCGAGATTAATCCACGCTCTTAAAGAAAGACAAAATTAATGGGTCATGTTAGCCAACGTATTTAAAAACCAGGTCAAGGCATGATTTGCTGAGATTTGATAGCAGCACGCCCCGTGAGGTGAATTAGTACACGCTGCCAAAAGTGTTGCGCACTGATTTGATTAACCCGCATTAGTTATGGACAAGCGTTGCATATATCCCCAGATTTTTATGTGGTTTCAAAGGAAAACTCTTGGCATGTTTAATGTGACATTTTCTGGCATATGAAAACTAAAGCCATAATATATCAAAAAAAAAAGTTAGAAGGACTTGGGTTGTGTGTGTGTGTGTGTGTGCATGCGTGCGTGCGTATGTATGTGTAGTAGAGAATTTATCCTCGGCCAGCCTGGGTTTTCACACTTTAATACTTTCCAAAAGCTGTCAGATTTGGCACTATCATTTTTTACCCGAACGTATCTGAAATGAAAAAAAAAAAAAAAAAAACGTTCATAGCATTTCCGAGTGCTGCAAATGTCTGTCATCCCGTTTTCAGGTCGCCCTTAAAAAGTAGAACATTTCCCGTCACCCGAGTAGAACCTGTGTTCTTTTACTTTTGACTTGACAGCCATAGTTAGTCACACTAACCCTGAAAACCAGCTGAAACACAGGCTTTGGTCGTACCCTCGTGCGTTAGAAAGCCTTGCACGTCTTTTCAGCCTGTCTTTTTTTTTTTTACGGCGTCCGGGAGGGACGGGGGCGGTGGTTTTTACGGCCCCATAACCAGGCTGTAAACGTGGAGCGGGGCCGACGAGGAGATGGATGCTGACGAGGCCTCGCCCTCAGCTTTAGAAGCTTTCGCCCACCGTCCAGCGGAACAGAGCGGAGGGGCACACGCTGCAGAAACGGCCCATGCGGCACCAGCCTTGTTTCCCTCAGCACAATAGCTTTACTCCACTGCATCCCCCTGGCAAGTGGCCCCCTGCAGCCCGACAGACAGACTGAATGTGGTCTGCAGCCCATTGGTTGTCACTTGTTACACACCCAGGTTAAGTGAATACCTTTTCACTGTGGGTCCTAAAGTACAATAAACCACTGTTCTACAACAACCTGTCTGTTAGTAGAAGGCTTTGCAGGGTTTCTTTCATTTTGAACCCCCCTGTGTGTGTATGTACTGTAGTTATGTGTGTAGAAGGCCGGTCTAGAGGTGTCTCTCTGCTGTGTGTTACCTGCTGTGAGTGTGTGTGTGTGGGGGTGGAATGCTGTGCAAAGTGCTTCTCATCTTGTCTGATGGATCCACCCTGTCTGTCCACAGAACGCTGAGGTGTCGGTCTTCGAGGTCAACATCCGCTTCATCGGAGGACTGCTGGCGGCTTATTACCTCTCTGGACAGGAGGTAACTACTCACCCAGGACGGCACACGCAGTGTGTGTGTGTGTGTGTGTGTGTGTGTGTGTGTGTGTGTGTGTGTGTGTGCGCGTGTGCGTGTGTGTGCGTGGGTGGGTGTGTTGGTTTGTGGGTGTTTGTGTGTGTATGTCTCGTTCAGGGTTTTTTGTTTAGATTTCGGTATGTTCTTTGAATTAGCTCTTTACATGCCTGTGTGGTTGTGTGCTTTTTGACATTATTTGTGTGCTAGTTTGTGGATGTTTTTGTGTGTATGTGCGTCTTATTCAGGGTGTTTCGTTTAGATTTATATACGCTATATGGACAAACGTATTTGGACACTCTAAATCATTGAATTCAGGTGTTTCATTCAGTGCCATTGCCATAGGTGCATAAAATCAAGCATCTAGCCATGCAGTCTGCCTTTACAAACATTTGTGAAAGAGTGGGTCGTTCTAAAGAGCACGTAAAGTTACAGGGCGGGGTCACCGAGTGCTGAGGCGCATAGTGCGTAATAGTCACCAAAGTTCTGCTGACTCAATAACTGCAGAGTTCTAAACCAGCTCTGGCATTAATATCAGCACCAAAACTGGGCGCCAGGAGCTTCATGGCATGGGTTTCCATGGCCGAGCAGCTGCATGCAAGCCTTACTTCACCAAGCACAATGCCAAGCGTCGGATGGAGTGGTGTAAAGCACGCCGCCACTGGACTCTGGAGCAGTGGAAACGTGTTCTGTGGACTGACGAATCACGCTTCTCTATCTGGCGGTCGGATGGACGAGTCTGGGTTTGGCGAATGCCAGGAGAACGTTACCTGCCTGACTGCATTATGCCAACTGTAAAGTTTGGTGGAGGAGGGACAATGCTATAGGGTTGTTTTTCTTGGGTTGACCTAGGCCCCTTAGTTCCAGTGAAGGGAAATCTTAATGCTTCATCTTACCAAGTCATTTTGGATGATTCTATGCTTCCAAGTTTGTGGGAACAGTTTGGGTAAGGTCCTTTTCTGTTCCAGCATGACTGTGCCCCAGTGCACAAAACAAGGTCCATAAAGGCATGGTTGGATGAGTTCGGTGTGGAAGAACTTGACTGGCCCGCACAGAGCCCTGACCTCAACCCCATTAAACACCTTTGGGATGAACTAGAACAGAGATTGTGAGCCAGGCCCTCTCGTCCAACATCAGTGTCTGACCTCACAAATGCTCTTCTGGATGAATGGGCAAAAATTCCCACACACACGCTCCAAAAACTTGTAGAAAGCCTTCCCAGAAGAGTGGAAGCTGTTACAGCTGCAAAGGGGGGACCAACTTTATATCAAGGCCTATGAATTTGGAATGGGATGTCACAAAACTCCTGTAGGTGTAATGTGTAGGTGTCCCAATACGTTTGTCCATATAGTGTATGTTCTATGAATTAGCTCTATACATGCCTATGTGTGCGTGCGTACGTGCGTGTGTGCGTGCGTGCCCGCGCGCTTTTTGACATTTCATTGTGTGTCAGTTTTTGTGTGCTAGCCATGTCTGTTTATGACCCACATAGTATAGACTCTACAAGCCCTTTTGTAAGTGTACACCATGTGGCTTTCAAGTCTGCTGTCCATGGTAGTGCACGTTGACATGTGTGGTGTGTGTGTAAGTGTGCGCATGTACATATTGTGTGCATCTGACAGGCGCTTGATGAAGCACCACAGTTAGTTCTCCAGAGGTGCAGGGGGGCGGGGGGGAGAGACGGTGTGGGGCGTTTGTTGGGCGAGGCGGGGGGGGGGGGGGGGTTGGGGGGGTTTTGAAAAGACCGGGGAAACCACAAAAAAAAAACGGGGGAAAATTAAAAACACCAGGGGGGGACAAGGGCAAGAAAAATGTTAAAAAACCCCCCATTTAATTAACCCA
>JAVQIZ010220851.1:0-11195 GCA_036023535.2 Galaxias brevipinnis | reverse complement strand
ACAGATGAAGTAACTTAACATTGTTGAACATTTAAAACAAACCAAATGTGCGCACTCCATAAGGCAAGTAATATAATCACATTACCCATATAGAGACAGTTAAATGACTACACATAGTTCTTTTGTTCATTTAAACAGATACAGTTTATTTACGTTTGTTGATTATATTACTTGCCTTTTGGAGCGCGCACATTTGGTTCGTTTTAAATGTTCAACAATGTTAAGTTACTTCATCTGTCTTCTCTTTTGTTCTGTTTTACCGGGCTGGCGAAATACTTACTTCCTGCTGCTAGAGTCGGCGGGCCAGAAGGGCCAAAGAGGGATTCCAAAAAGCAGAGGAATTAAATACCAGAATTGGTTAATTGGACTGTACCAAGTGTTTGCCACCTTGGGGGGGGGGGGGAGAGATTGGGGATTATTTAGGATGATTTAAAGTAATTGTTTGAGGTCTAATTCAGTTTGCTTAGCATTTGATATTTATTTGAGGTTGATTTATTGGAAGGTTTATCTCAGTTAAGTTGAGTTAGATTATTTAGTTTCTTATTAGTTAATTCGTTTGATAAACGGTTTATGTATTCCCCTGTGTGTTGTATTGGTTTGACCAGCCAGTATATATGTTCCCCTGTGTTCTTTGTTTTTGGGTCAGTTTGGGTTAGTTGGGTTTGGTGACATGTTGTCATGTTATTTTGTATTATTTAGTTCTATTCAGTTGACCTCTTTTATGATTAGAATTATGTATTGTTGTGAATCATTTTTAAGAATTTTTTGGGATTAATTAAAAAATCCTTCCGATGGTGAGGAAACCTCTGCGTCTTCGTGCCTTTCTGCCCGGTCCCTCACAGTGGCTTTGACTTGAATTAAGTTCATTACTTTGACGCTGTCGTTCATATCGTCATGGAAAATAGGACTCGTTCCTAGGATGCTATGTGTTTGACAGTGCGAAAGTCCTCTGCATTATGGGGTTTTCATTTCGAATTTGTTGCTGAGTCCATTCACAGGGCCTATCCGACGCTTAGACACTGGTGCAGGATTCCCGGTTCAGCCAGTTTTCAGCGAAAACTTCCAAAAACACTGTCAAACCGAAATTGGCTTTCCAGATATTGCAGCACACGGACATGAAAAACGTCATTGTGAACGTGAATGCGTTTTTTGCTTTGGAAATAAGAATATTGAACAGAAAATGTGGTTTATCAAAATTACATTTAATAATTCTGTAATGAAATTATTACAGTAAAACTATTTGAGAAATTATGTATGACTGATAATAAGAACTGATAACAAAAATCGCATCGACCCCCTGCAGTACTCCAACCTACCCCTAGGGGTACGGCGTACCCCTTTCGTGAACCACTGGTCTAGACACAACGGCTTGTCATTCACTGAGATATATGTTAAACTGGTTTGTAGTTTCTCCACTAGAAAGTATTTGGCCTAATCGTCAAAGTGCATTGCTTGCGTGGTAAGGGAAATGTATTTTCTAAGCCAAGAAAACACAACTTACATCAACAATCCATTTCCTAACAGAACACCTCATTTTTAAATGGCTTTTAATGGATTTCCGACACAGTCCCACTTCCCAATTTAACGTACAATAGAGATACCATGAAACTTAAAACTGAGTGAGAGAGTAGAGATGAGACAAACAATAAAAATAACTGCACATCTCTATACATGTAAACGTCACACTTCCACTGAGTACAAAATCATAATGAAAACATAGGTTCACATTGGCTTTTGGTACATATCGCAAACTAAGATAACAAGGACAATAATCTTCTTGTACAAGTAAATGGAAGAAAACTAAAAAGCTAAAGACAGTCTCTACAAGTCTAAAGTACCACAACTGAAAAGAACGTAACGCCTTTACGGATCTATTACAAACATTTTGGATTTGAATAGCTGTACACTGCCTTGATAGAAAAATAAAACTGGCGATTACTTTTCTCTATACATTTTTTTGTGTGATTTTCTTTTTAATGTTAAGGTGTACATCTGACCAAAGCAGATAAGTGTGTTCATTTGTGGAAACCTGACCAGCACCAAATGTCACTTGTCTATTCAGATGGACATATCAGACGCATTGTGTTCACTACAAAAATGTAATATACCCTAAAAAGCCCTCTCAGTGTCAATTAGCCTATGGGATACTGATGACTTGACCTTTTCATAGTCCACGTGCTGTAGATTTAAAGGAAGTATCAGTAATGAAGTAAAGTCAAACATTAATAACTAACAGCGCAGCATGGACAGGAATTGGTTGACAGGTTGAAATTATACATTTTAACCAAAGATTTACTACAGAATCACAGTAGAGATTTATACACAAATACATTTTTTCTCCTCTTAATGTGTGGCAGGTGAGGCAGGAGTGTTTTAACTTGTTGACATCCTATGTAGGAATGTAGAGTATAGTTGTAAATAGTAACGTCACTTGAGAAGTTTAATTGATTATAAAATATATTTGTGAAAAGACCCCTGACTTACATTACAAAACATATAAAATAATATTAACAGTAATCATAAAAAAATACAAAATCAGATAGAAATGTGTCCACCACCGTTGGTCGTGAGGAGTCCAGAGTTTCTTTGTGTGAGAATGTGATGATTATGGCTAAATTACTCTGTAGTCTCAAAGAGTCCTAATGTTTACAATAGCTGCACACAGAAAAGGAATGGAAATGAAAACATTGAGCAAAGTACACCTTTCCAAAGATTGTCATTTGCCTATTTATTATATACAGTATAGTTGTTATTTGTTGTCTTCCTGTAGCTGTTTATCGAGGATAGACAGACCTGTAAAATAATACTGAATTGGAAATTCTTGTAATATTTGATGGAGCTTAGCCGGCGCAATGTAGCTAATTAAATTATCTCCAAAAAGTGCTTCACCGTGGCAATTAATCATGTGAATAATTTCCAGAGGGATATTTGTCTACTCTGCCAAATAATAGCCACTAGACCATCAACTTTTAACAGTTACTACATAGGAGCAGACCTGGGCTACAGATAAAAGGAAAATCCCACAGGTGCCTTTGATTCAACTTGTCAGGAGGCACTTGGAAAATAGAAAGAATCGCTTGCAAGACTAGCAGTCTTCATGTTTATAAAATGTCAAGCATATTTATTGGCTCGGGCTTGGAGAAGAATGACCAGTAGTAAAAGCGTTTACCTTGTAATTATTATTGAGATCTTTCTTCATTTGCAGATGTTCCTAACTTCCTAGTTTACATTGCAAATACAAAACAATCCCAATTTCTTTATTTTCTTGTTTCAAATAAACCGCAGGTAGAGTTTAGTGGTTGTCAGCCAACCTGCAGATAGTCCAGCTATTGCACATTGTAAGGTAGATCAATGTTTGATCCTAAAACTTGAGAAAGTCTAGTTGTTAGATAGAAATATTGACAAAATATACCTACAGGGAAATCAGGAAATCAATAAGGAAACGGGTGCAAAAGTTCCCCATTAGGATACTCAACACAGACTTCATACTTTCAGAATTACTATTAAATTATTTTTCAGAACTAGATGTAAAAAAGAAAAATGTAAGTGTTGTGGTGACAGAACCTAGGTACCTGGCAAACAGGTTAGTACAACATAGATAACTATAAGGATGGACAAAGCACATTTCCCTAAATTGGTAGCCCTCTGTGAAGCCATACTCCCAGCCAATGCATGGAGAAAACTACATATGGCACAACACGTCAATTAAACCAACTGATTGTGAATTATTTTCCCCTTTCATTCAAGCTTATTTGCAAAAGTTATTTGTCAGCTCGATGAATAGAAACAGTGAAACATCACTGAATCATTAGACAATCCAAATGCAGGTTACATGGGAATCCAGTCAAAAAGTGCATTGTGAGGCGATGCTTAGCGTGATCTAAGCTAAACTTAGATAAAAGTCCAGCTGGGTCCTTTGCATATTTCTTTCCAACTAAATTTAACGAAGTTGCCACATTAAGAAAGAAGGGCTTCTATTCTACATTAAAACCATACTATTATATAAGATTATTCACATTTGTAAAATTAAATCAAAACAGACAAGAGATGAGTGGTTTGCACAGGGAGTATTTTTTGTGACGCCACACTCCCTGAATGGTTTACATGCAGACCAGAGATAATTATAACTTTTTTTTTTACTTGTCAGGTACTTGGGATAATCCAAGCTAACATTTCTTGCAAGAACATCTAGACCAGGAAAATCTAGGCCAAGACCAGGATTGATATGATTATCGTCTGCATTGCAAAAAAGTGTTCCTCTTATCAGCAGTGCAACATGGAGTTAAAGGAAACTCAGGCAGACCCGTTACAGATTATTATAGCCCAACAGCGTGCAAAACAGATAGCTTACAATGGCAAAAGAACAGTTCAACCTGACAGATCCTGAATAAAAAACCCAACATTTTGCTATTCTGCCTTTGTTACCCCCATACTTTATCTGCTTGTGTACAATGAAATAATTAAGCTCCACGACTACAGTAAGATGTGAATTTAGTTGAAGGAAAGGGCTTCCACAATGCAAAACCAATTTATTTCAGATTTTAAATTAGAAAGGTGAGAATAATTCTGGTTGATTTTAATTCTTATACAATAGTAACCTGTCAAAATGTGTACTTCATACAATTTAATAATGAAAATGTAACGATCATTCTCCGGTCAGGTGCACCGTTGTAAGAGGCTGTAAGGAAAACAACTTCCTAAACTTTATGCAAGGAAACCCAAAAGAGATAGAAAAAGGGAAAAGGTTACTAAGAAAAAATAAATTAATTAATAAATAAAAGAATGGATGGTAAGTATGAGCTTTAGAAAAGTTCAGTGTCTATTCTTATCAATTATTGTGTTTTTGCTCGGTTGCAGTTGGGTTGAGGTTTTAGTTGGTTGTGCAGGCGCCCGGAGGTTTGCCTGGCATGAGGTTTCAGGTCTATGGCAGAAAGTCTGTTTCATATAGCAGCAGAGCAGGTTCACAACAATTATCAGAAAAAGAGCCAGAGTCACAAACAAACATATAAAGACACATCCCTGTCAACTCGACCAAGGTCAGAATTAGCCAAAGAGTAGTAGAGCTATTTAAAGAGCTGTGGACGAGCGGTTGTAGGTCAGTTTTTCCAGAAAAACAAAAAAAGCAGAAGAATTACGATCCAAGAGAGAGGGTTGCATTGAGAGCAAAAATTTTAGTTGGCCGGCTACATTAATGGGGTGGGTTGGGGAGGGGTTTGAAGTAAACATGAAGCCACCATCTCTTTTGCCAAAATGAACCCATGAGACCACAAACTCACAGGAGCATATCTCCATTTGTTTCATTGTCTTTGACTGCTGAGGTTCTCCTGTTGTTCTTCATGTCACCAAGATAGACTTATTTACAGCAGCACAGAAAACTACTTGACAAACAAGTAATTTGCTGGTCTTTTTTAAACATGACCAAATTAGTTGTAAACTAGATGTTGAGTTGTACATTTTCATAAGTTGTAATGTCACTGTTGTCATATCACCGTTGTGGTGTCACCATCTGCATGTTGCAGTTATCCTACATAAACTTAGCATCTATGAGATGAATTGAGGAACAGTTGGCGGATCTGAGGTATTTTATGGTGATCAATATGGCATTTGAGATGCATAAAGAGCTATTTGCCCAAAGATAGGGAGTGAGGTTGAGGGTGGGTGAGGAAAAGTGCGATAGGGCAGAAGTTCATTTACAGCCAGCAAAAAAAAAAAATCATAAATACATTTCTTGTCCTCTCATTTTCTTCTCTCTCATTAGTTAGAACTATATTTCTAGATTAGTAGTAGTTCGAGAAGATCAACAGAATGAAAAACTGATATTTTTAACAACAAATCAATCTTCAATCAAGTGTGTTATTTCCCGCAACTTTTTGGGGAATTAAATGTTTAGAAAAATCTATCAAGCCAGTTCTCGTTTGCCAAGCACTTAGAGGGTAGGTTAATTTTTCTTGGTCTTACTGACAGCAGAACAATCCAGCCCTTTTTCAGCGCTACTCCGACCAAAGTTTTTCTTTAGTTTTTTTTCTCTCTCATCTCTCCTCTCCATTGTTTTTTTTAATCAAGGTGGTTGTGATTATAAGGTGAGGATAAAAGAGGCTAAAAGTGACTGCTCATCATTCTACTAATTTCTTGTGGCACTGAAGAGAGTTGGTGGAGGGGGCTGGCTGATGGTGTGATTCCTCCGTAATTGATCGGACGGACTGATCCAGCGCAGCAAGAGAAGAATTGAAAGGAGGTCCAGTTTAATCATTGACAAGCTGAACGCATGGGTAAAATAGGGACACTGACAAAATGATGGCTGATGGTTAGAGGTGTGTATCGTGTGTATAAGTTACAGAGTGAAAGTTTATGGTTCTGTTCAGTTTTTCTGCAGGATGAGGTTCTCCAGCTCATCGGCGGAACGGAGCAAAAAAGCTGCCGACTCACGATAGCCTGCAATCAGCTGCCGGACAGCGGTAATCTCAGTTGAGCTCAGCTGGGTAGAAGATCCGCCTCCTCCAACTCCGACGCCGCCACTACGTGCCCCCAGGCTGTTGGAGCTGGACGAAGAAGAGTTGGATGCCAGAGACTTCATACTCAAATCAGTTGGGCCTGAGGATGATGTATTCATAAAGATTCATGATTTACTAATTGCTAATTTATTGCTGATAATAATATTAATTTATAAACAAGTTAAAACAGCAGTATGAGCCGAGATTAGACACATATTTGGGGATTTAGGCAAAGCATATGAGTATTAATTCGTCAGAAGTCATTTTCAATCAGCAGTTGCCTTCATTCACAATACTTTGTTGCTTTGCCAAGTGCCATGCCAAAGGTGAGTGAGGGCAGCTCCATCTATAAACACGTTGATTGAGTGGACATAACCAAAAACACAGGACAGATGAATATAAAATCTTCAAATAGTACTGTAAGTGAGTAATAAATTAGTAAGCATTGTTAAAAACAGCAGTCATAATTCTAAATACTGGCATCGCTCATCCTGCCTCAACTCACTTATTTTAGAATAGAAAGATATACAGCCAAACAGTGCTTATATCTGTGTCCCACACGCAAACTTGTTCCAGAGACGGGTAAGAGAAAATGTTGTCAGGCGTTTATATAATTACCAACTATCGTTACAATACACAACGCAAATGCCGATAAACAGAAAAATAAAAGAGATCATAACATATACCTTTATTTTAAATAAAAAACAGTCATATCATTTTATAGATATGTCTGTGAATAATGCCTGAAAAGTTGACCCTTGTTGCCTTTTCATCGGTGATAAGTGTCCGACTGTAGTATCTTGTTGAGTCACGCACAACATTGTTATTAGGCTGTGGATTTTCTTCCTCCTAACGCAGATTTAAAAAAGAAATAAAATGGCAAACTTCGCTTTGCAAAATTATTGTTCTATGTCCCAACTTTCAGGCTACATAGTTAATCTCTCTAAAATTGGAGCTATCCTGTTTGCAAGCATCTTAATTTGCAACACAGCAGCAGCAGCTCTTTTTCTTACACATGCTGCATGCTTTTGCTGATGGATTTTGCAGTTAGTAAAGGGAGAAGGTGGAGGAGAGGGAAATATGAACCGATTAAATAACAATAACAACAACATGTTGTCATATCACCGTTAACAAGTTCCTGATAAGCCAATAGATACAGAACTATTAAATAACATTGAGCTGCTTTTAATGCGTGGCTATTTGAAGAAATTTGACTCAATATGATTGAATGGGCTTCTTTTGAATCCGGCTGGGCCTGGGCTTCCGTGACTTTGAAAGCAGTTGTGCACAATGTCTTTGGTCATTTTGATCCATTGACATGTTTGAAAGTGGGTGCTGGCGCTCCCCTCATAGTATGACTGTGCGAAAGCAACCAAAGTATTTTGGCAGAACTAATTTCTGTTGAATCACTGATTGTTTGCCCCCTGATATGCATATCTCAGTGAATTGAAATTGAATTGCAAAGACTTGGTTTGAAAGGTGGAAATGTTTCTATAAACTAGGTTGAAAAAAGTATCCAGATGAACGCACTAGAGCTAAAATTCCATTTCAAACCAATAAGTTGGATTCCTAAAAAATTTATAAAATTTAAAGTTGTACACTATAAATTCAAATGATGCAATTAAATCTCAAGTTAATACAATTCAAATTCAGTTTCTTTCTGGTGGTAATAATCTCGGCCAATACGTCACTAGGAACAAGACCTATTGAAAGGAAAAATAAATATTTCCATATTTGTAATGAGTGCTACTCCTTGCTTCACTCAATATCTCAAAACTAATGCAGGGGTTAGTGCTGGATGACAGTATCTTAGATTCAGCAATAGATGAAAGCCTAGCTTTATTGGACTTGGATGTGTGAAGTAGCCAGTAGTTAACTGTGGGTCGAATAATGACCATCTCTCCCTTATACTCTCTCTGCTCTATTTCTCACCATTGCTCTGAGCAGTGCCTGTTGTTAGGGAGACAGGATGTTGCACGCTGGCCCCTAGGCCCCCGTAACCACGGTAACTGTAGTTGAGGCCTCCTCCGTTGATGTAGAGCTGGTCCTGGGAGAAGGCAGAAGCAGCCAGGGAGTAGGCAGAGTGAGCAAGCGATGCTGGCTCACGTACACCACCGTTGGACCTGTCCAGCATAGACAGCTGCTCATCCTGGGGGAGAATAGAGACTGATGCTTATTGATTTGTTAGGCAGTCAACACACATTATTATACTGCTTTATTCTTCCCTATTATTATTAAGGGTCCTAGCCCGAAGGGCTAAACCCTTACATTTATTGTACCGGTTTATTTTTCATCTCTGTTATTATTAGGGGACTGTGCCAGGGTTTTTCCTGGTTTAAAATGAGGTGGAGGTGGTACGATCCTGATCACGTACAAGCAACTGGCTCAAGCAAACTCTTTTTGCAAGCAACATATTTTAGTAGTCTTAATAATTATATGATTTAAAGAAAATTACAATTATCACGATAAAACATATTTTATATATAAAAAGGTGCCCTGTTCAGGGCTTTCCACAAGCATATTGAGTAGCCGGCCAGTGAGAAAAAGATGCCAGGGTCCAGGGGCCTGATTGTAAAAATGGCTTCTTGTGGGTTTTAGCCAACAGTATGAACCTTCATAACGTTTGTAATTAAGAATCATTTGACCTTATTTATTACTTTTTTTCACTGACACAATCACTCAAGGTTTATCAGGCCTGTGTATTGGTTTTAAATACAATAATTAACTAGAAAATACATTTCCCTGAGCAAATGCGATGTCATGCGTCACATTTATTAGACTGACCGCCTTAGCGCAAAACCTGCCCCTGCAGCACAAGTGGACTGCAGTCCAGACCCTATTTGTTAACAGGGGGCGCTTACTGCTGCAGTGGTGCTGGAACTGGGGATGCCACGGGATCTTTATATGAATTTATTTCATAATTAGTTTTCCAGGAATTCCTCAATTAACATTTTTGATAATAAAAAACCCTTATTTTCATTTTTTCTCATACGTTTTGAATAAAAGTCATGTTTAAATCACTACACCTCCTAATGCACAACATGGGTCAAAAATTAACCACATTCATTTCCTATGGGATTAATGCATGGCTGAGTATTTTGTTCCTATATATTTTTAAATCTATTTATTTAATAAATTCTTATTCCAAGTATTCATTAAATATCTTGTTTTTGATTACCACAAATCAATTATTATTAATATTATTATGAATTATTATTACATTATTCAATCATTTTCTTTATTACTCTATGAACAAAAACAGTTTTTCTATTACTACATCAAGTCTAAACACATGGGTCAAAAATGACCCAAATATGTAAGTGGGATTTTTTAAATTATTTATTTTTGAACATATTAATTATTTTTGTTGAAATATTTACTATTGCATTGATTTGGACCTTACAATAATACATTTAATACCACTGCCCGAAAAAATTAAAGTAACACTTTTAAATCAGAGTATTGCATCAAGTCAATTAAACTTCTGGGATATTGGTCTGGTCAGTTAAGTAGCGGAGGGGGTTGTTAATCAGTTTCAGTTTCTTTGGTGTTAATGAAATTAACAACAGGTGCACTAGAGGGGCAACAATGAGACGACCCCTAAAACAGGAATGGTTTTCCAGGTGGAGGCCACTGAAATTTTTTCTCTCCTCATCTTTTCTAACTCTTTTTGCATTTGGCTAGGGTCAGTGTCACTACTGGTAGCATGAGGTGATACCTGGACCCTGCAGAGGTTGCACAGGCAGTCCAACTCCTCCAGGGTGGCACATCAATACGTGCCATTGCCAGAAGGTTTGCTGTGTCTCCCAGCACAGTCTAACAAACATGGAGGAGACAGAGCCGTAGAAGGTCCTTAACCCATCAGCAGGACCGGTATCTGCTCCTTTGTGCAAGGAGGAACAGGATGAGCCCTGACAGAGCTTTACAAAACGACCTCCAGCAGGCCACTGGTGTAAATGTCTCTGACCAAACAATCAGAAACAGACTTCATGAGGGTAGCCTGAGGGCCTGACGTCCTCTAGTGGGCCCTGTGCTCACTGCCCTGCACCGTGGAGCTCAATTGGCATTTGCCATAGAACACCAGAATTGGCAGGTCCGTCACTGGCGCCCTGTGCTTTTCGCAGATGAGAGCAGGTTCAGCATGAGCACATGTGACAGACGTGAAAGGGTCTGGAGAAGCCGTGGAGAACGTTATGCTGCCTGTTTGCATGTGGGTCAGTGATGATCTGGGGAGGCATATCCATGGAGGGACGCCCTGACCTCTACAGGCTAGACAACGGCACCCCCGACTGCCATTAGGTATCGGGATGAAATCCTTGGACCCATCGTCAGACCCTACGCTGGTGCAGTGGGTCCTGGGTTCTTCCTGGTGCACGACATTGCCTGGTCTCGTGTGGCGAGAGTATGCAGGCAGCTTCTGGAGGATGAAGGAATTGATATCATTGACGCCCCCACGCTCGTCTGACCTAAATCCAATAGAACACCTCTGGGACATTATGTTTCGGTCCTTCAGACGCTGCCAGGTTGCACCTCAGACTGTCCAGGAGCTCAGTGCCCTGGTCCAGATCTGGGAGGAGATACCCAAACCATCCGTCGTCTCATTAGGAGCATGCCCCGACGTTGTCAGGCATGCATACAAGCACGTGGGGGCAATACACAGTACTGAGTACCATTTTGAGTTGCTGCAATGGAATTTCAGCAAAA
>JAVQIZ010220837.1:0-24961 GCA_036023535.2 Galaxias brevipinnis | reverse complement strand
ACAATCACTGAAATGTTGTATGGTATATTGTGCTAAGAGTGTGTACCTGTGTGTAATCAATGTTAAAGGTCATCCAGGAATTATACCAAGTAATATTACATTTAGTTACTAAGTAAAATTATCAGAATAGGCAGAGAATGTGGGATACTAAGGACGAATAGTGCTGAGTTTGAGATGTGGTATATTGAAGGCCCAAATGGGTGAAGCATATATAAGCAAATGCTTGTAACAATGGTAACTCATTCGGTTTGATTGTCCTCCAGGACACTTAAAGTTACTTTACAGAGGCAAAACAGGGAAATAATGCAGGCAATTGACAAACTCATAAATATATAGAAAGTCAGGGTCATGGTTAAAGACAGCTGATCTGGGGTCAATGGATTTCATGCCTGAGACTAACATAGGAAAGGAAGAGGGCCCGAAGTGAGAAAGGTGTTATGCTAAAATCTATAGATACCAAGACCCACTGGAAGAATTTTAAAGGTAATTGAGTGTTGTCTATTTGCATTTTGGGGAGTTGCCCGAACTTGGGGTAGACCTAGAAAAATTTATTTAAATCATTGACAATGCTGTACCATTCAGTTGTGATCCTATAGGCCAACTTGGCTTTAATTGATGCTGAATAAAGCCTGCCCTTCTGAACTTTTCACATTTGACTCCTAGTGTTTGTATTTGAAGTACATTGTTGCTATCTCTTCCATTGGAAAAGACATGACAGTTGTTAGCAAAATTTCAGAGCGCTCGATTAACGTGCCAGAGGTAGCGGGTTAGAAACTCGCTTGTTTCAGAATATTAAATTTTTTTGGGATCTTAATTGCTATCCTTGTTTTCTTGCTACATTACATAAACAAACAGGGCGCTGTGGCCCACACACACTCAGCGCCAGTTATATCTTGTTTTAAAGGGGCCCTATTATGCTAATTTTCAGGTTCATACATTTATTTTTCCAAACTGCCTGGATCTACAGCACCTCTATTCACCCTTTGTCTGAAACACTCCGTTTTAGCTCCTGTCTCTTAACCCCCCCCCCCCCTCCCCCATATAAACGTATACATTAACAACCGTCTGTAGACTTTAACAAATTGATTTGACATTAATAACCTTTGACAAATAGTTTCTTTAATGTTATTTAGCTTTACATTGAGATGGTTTTGTGAATTACATTAAGATATGAGATGAAGTATGCTGCACAGATAACCATATGCGGTCAAAACGTATACGTTAATAACCTTCTGTAGGCTTTGACAAATTGATTCTACTTAATAGGGTTAGTTTTTTTTAAAATGTTATATAGCTTCATATTGAGATGGTTTTGTGAATTTAAACAAACATATTAAGATGAAATATGCTGCGCTACTGATTGTACAGTGTAATGAAAAGCACTATACTATTGATTAAAAAGTCTGCCTTAGTGTTTTAGCATATAGTCATATCCACTTATGTTTTTTTATACAGGAGCCAAGTGCAATTGAGTGATAGGCTACATGTAGTTTTAGTTGATCTGGATTTAGATAAAAACGTTCAATTCAAATATATAACCGCTTAAGACATAGTGTAATGATATGCACCATTGACTAAATAGCTGCTGTACTACTCACTACTGTTTGTCATACATCTAGCCTACAGATTCTACATAGCATTTTACGAAGACAAACAAGTCACTCCTTTCTAAAAGGTTAGGGCCATTTAGCTATGTGAAAAGAAAGACAACTTTCCATTTAGCTATGTGAAAAGAAAGACAACGTTTTTGTGAACCGTAAAGTGTTTATTAAAACAACTTTAACAAATGGGAGTATGGGACTTGTGCCCGTCACAACTCTTCTTCCAACTGACTTTGATTTTTTTTCTATAAAATTCCTCCTGCTCACTGAAGAAAAAAGAAAGGTTGGAAAGAAAGAAAATTGTTATTTGAAAATAATGGCAGGATGTCAATGTCTGATAATTATTTCCTTTATAGGTATCCTACAGTACCTTATGTCAATGACAGGTTCTTTTAGAAATTTCTGCTCAGCCTCCAGGATAAAGTTAGTAACGCTGGTAACCCGGCTAGGATAATACTGTGTTGGACAGAGATAATAATGGAGATAATAATGCATGGTGCAATAACTTAAAACATTGAAATCACGAGAAATATTGCAATAAATTGATATCAACCTTAAGATAGTAATTCTTTAAATAACCCACCATTACGGGATTGCTGGACAACAATAACTTCAAATCAATTAACATACCTCAGCTTCTCTTCTTCCTCTTTTTCTTTCTAGTGTTTATTGGCGGTTGGCAAACCAGCTTAAGGTGCATTATCGCCACCAACTGGACGATAAGTATACTACTAGCCTAGCAACAGGGTGCCTGGGGCCTGGATCTGCCTCAGGGGCCTGTATCTGTCTGTACTCCAGGTCTGCAGCCTCCCCCTTCTAGCTCTGACTGGCTCTGGTTGAGGGCGTGCCAAACATTATTCAGATGTATGACTTAGTGACATAGATAAATTATGGAAGAAAACTCCGGACTACAGACTAGGCCTTTCAGGCAGTTCAGGAGCAGTGTTTTCTGTGAGAGAGGGTAGCTCCCTTTGGCGTGGACTATGGGCTTTGTAACTTTTCAGACCTTTTACATGCACAAAAAGCTATATAACATACTAAAGGAAAGGAAAAACCCAAAAAGCACAATAGGACCCCTTTAAGAAAGAATCAGTATCAACGAAAACGATGCAGCGCGTA
Organism: Galaxias brevipinnis; assembly: GCA_036023535.2. NCBI lineage: Eukaryota > Metazoa > Chordata > Actinopteri > Galaxiiformes > Galaxiidae > Galaxias > Galaxias brevipinnis. The sequence continues at coordinate 22,241 of JAVQIZ010220837.1, read as the reverse complement.
CAGACGAAACCACGTGATAAGTCTCCGAAAGTAGGATATTAACATCGTTTTTTAGCCTTGTAGGTAAAAGGCACTACAAGGAAGCGAGGCTTACGTTTTTTGTTGTTGTTGTTGTTATAACAAACTACAGGGATATTTTTATATAGGAATATACACTTCTGCTGAAACACTGTAAACCTTTTTTTGTGCATGGTAGTTTCCGTGTCACCCCCTCTGATGGTGTCACTCGGTGCACCCCCTATAGTGACGCTGATGAGTCTCCTTTCTTGAAGTTGAATATTCCCAAAAAAAACAGACAGTTGGAGAAGCATGATTGTCTTCTAATGTAGCAGACAAAAGACCCATTGCTGAAATATGCCAGTTGGCGTCTCCTATTGGAGATGAGAAACATTTGCGTTCCCTTGTAGGTTTATAGCGATATAGTGATCATACCGATTCTCCACGGAATGTAAAACTGGAAAGGTACATATATTTTTTGGATCTCAAGCGCTGACATTTTTACATTACATTCATTTCCATAATTTAGCAGAGATTTTTATCCAAAGCGACTTACAGAAAAATGTGGTTTCAACAAGAGAAGGTAAAAACCAGTCAGGTCAGGTCGATAAGAAAGGCGCATCCCGACACATAAGAGCTAAGCAAGTGTTATATGAAACAACAGGATACAAAACAGAACCATAGCAAACCAAATCTAAACAATCTCTTAGTACAAACCATTGCTTAGTAGATCAAATGTAAGGGCAAGTGCGAAATATTCCTTGAAATTGTCTTGTCCTAACTATCTTGATGGGTCTCACTTAATACAGTCACTTTTACCTCATGAATTGTTTTATTTACTCTGTGCTAATTACTATATTCAATATGCTTAATGCAAGGTGACTTGTAGCTGTTAAAGTAAAAGTTGGACATGAGGGGGAAGGTACACTCTATACCACTGAGCACAGAGAAATTGGAGTCTCCTTGTTCTCCACTTTAGTTAGTTTGCTGAGCTGTCATAGGGAGGGGGTGTCTGCGTGTGTGGGAGGGGCGTCACTGTGTTGTTCATGATCCTGCAATCCCATTTTCTTGTGCGGATCATTGATTACCAGGCTGATTAACTTTCAAAGTCAACAGTAGTTATTGGGAGGAGCATGAACACTATAAGGTGCACACTATTGCCACTACCATGAGTCATTCATTGCTTTGAACATCCATTTTGCCAACTTGTTTGACAGCATCAGAGGTTCAGGCTTCTGGCCTGGCCAGCCTGTCTAACCTGTATCAAACCAAAGCTGTGGGCCTGTATGGAGGTGTGACAAGTTATACATAATTGCGTAGCTCTCCTACCAGTGCACTCTTACTATCCTGTTACTGTGACTATGCAGCTTGAAGCCTCCCACCATCTTCGCTTGCAGGACTTTTCCAAGAAGTGGAATTTAAATAGTCAAATCTTAAGAGTGTACATCACATTCTTTTCTTGTCATTTATTCATTATTTGGTTTAACAGTATGTTGTGGCCTTTTAGCTTTAGCTAACAAGGGGAATCACTCCAGAGTTTTTCCTTTCCACATGACCAGTGGTCATAGGATCTCATCAGGCACTAAAACTGGCTGTCCCATCACATGCAATGCACAACCTATTCATGAACAAATTCTTATTCACTGCTGCCTATGAACCTGATAGACCTATACCTAATTGTGGGCCCTAAACAAAGTAGACTAACTGTAAATATAAAATAAAGGAGTCATCTAAGGAGTCATCAAACTTCAAGGTTGTGACCTGTGTTTGACTTGGATAATATGCAGATGCTGTAGAACAAGTCTATTGCAAGTAGTTGATTCCCATTTTTTTCTGCTATATTTCTTCTTTAACCAAGGTGAATGGTGGGACTAATTATTACAACTCATAATCCCTTTCAAATGTTAAGGTGTTGTGTGGTGACAATGACTGTGTAACCCTTTCTGTAACACGGCAGAGCTGCTGTCAATGTCATGCTAACAGTAGCCTACATTGCTAGTTCTTAGGGTTATGATCGGTTTGTTTGAAAATTCGTGGTTAATGAGTCAGTTACCGCAAATTTCAGAGAAGTGATGGCCATGAGCAATCAATGTTTCGGATCATTGTTCATCATTCACTTTGAAATATCAAAACACAACACAAACAACCTACTCCAGACATAAGTATTATCTTTGTGATTTTAAAGTTATTGAAATCTGCTAGCATCGATCAGCAAAAAATGCATAGCCTATTTGTGAATCTCATTGTCCTACCGAAACTTCTCTACAGGTGAGTTATTTATAAGGATTGGTGATTTATTTATAAGGCTTTAGTCTTTACACCAGTTTTTTTTTGCAATGAGAATTTCTTCTATGATGGATAAATAAAAAAAAATTCCGCTATGGCTTTTACTATTTAGACTGCTGGTACACCGATTGGTTTTAAATGATAGATAATTTTGTAATATGTCAGAAAGCTATTTGCTTAGGATACATCGAGGAGTGTTTATAACCACTCAATCAATCTTGAAAACGATTCGACGAATAAGATCGCCTACGAAACCGAACCAATCAGAAAACCCAATATATTGCTAATGTGCTGGGCTGACCAATCGCATTGGTGTGGGTACATCCAACAGACACAATTTGACTGTTGGCTACTTTGTATCTATCTTTTGGATAAGGACGGCTCTTCAGCCGAAGGAACGAAGTATTCTGAATTGATGCATTTAATAGGTTATTTAATGTATAGTGAGCTATTAATAAATATTTCTACGGTCTAAAGGCGCTTTCGAGCTCACCGTTCCGTCTATAACCTGTGAGAACAGCTTGCTCGCAGTCAGGACAAGGAAAACGATTTTGTTTATGTCGTCAGCGTTCGTGTAATTTATATGCAAAATTATAAAGGCAGCTGAAAAGCTTATCAAGGGCCAAGAAGTCTGAGAACATGGCACCTTGGTTTTACTGTATTTTATGTTTTGTTCACGTACTATTTGGTTTAGGTTTTCAACAGGAATTCAATAGACAATCTGTATCTTTTATGAGTTCAAAAATAGAAAAACGTTTAAATCGCGAGAAGAGATATCTCCCTGCATGGCTTGCTCCAAAGCATAACATAAATAGAAGAAATACTGAACTAGTGGACTCCTGTAAAGCGCTTGAAGGATATGAAACCAAGTTAACTGACAACACCCACAGCGTAAGTTAACCTCACAGGTCCTATTACACAGGTGTAACATGGAGGAGTGCAGTCTTGATAGAGACTATGCAACTTCTCATTGATAATCGAAACAGTAGTCTTGTAGGTGTGTTATTTTACACATTTTTATTTTATTTTGATGTGCTCTTCCCTAGTAGCAAAGCATTGCCCTTGTGTTGTTTCGTGTGGGTACGACAACACTCTTTAGAATTAGAAATTGTTGAGAGCAGTATGAGACTAAATCGGGCATCACCAAAATTCTGATAAGCGAAAACCAGTCCAGCAGCTTTTTTTGCATTCGTTTACAGATAGATCAACGTTGCTGAGTATATTTTCCTGTCATTCTGAACTTAAACTGTACCATGCAAGCCCAGCTTATTTGTGTTCAAAATATTCGGTAGACTAATTTGTCTAATTGAATCTTCTGTTCACTTTTTATTTATCTGTCTGCTTCAACTATAATTTACCACACAGTGACATTGTGCTTCCACAATTCCTTAATAACGAAATAAACCATTATTTGTTCATATGAGTCTGTCATATGTTCTTGTATACATAAAAAACGATGTATTGCTTTAGAATATATAAATTCAGTATTTATTCTGATGCCACACACCTTGTTCATAACTTTGCCTTTTTCTTTGGTTTGTTTCTCAGTGCAAGCATAATCATTGGCACATGATTGACTTTATATAACTGTTTTCCTTAGATTTTTAACTGAGAAAAACCCCCAGAAAAAGTCCCAAAATATTAACCCTGGTGCTTGCTATAGTAAACACTATTTAGATCCCTTTCCAGAGAGGCTTAAACCTGTTGACCAGCTATGGCTTGATTTTATACAAGCCATGAATGTCCACATTATGAAAAGGTGTTGGAAGTTAACTATGTTTCAATGGATTGTGTTTCTTTTAAGAGCAACATAAGAAGCTCAAACAGTGAAAGTAAATCTTTTTAATTGACTCTGGGTAACCAGAAACTATGACATACAGCCCTGTTTTTAGCTGTTGTCACTTATTTCTTTATTTCAACTCAAGACAGTTCCCCCAAGTTTTTGCCGGCTGATACAACCTGGTTTTACTGGCAATCCTTATACATTTTCCTGACCAACTTTGTGACCTTAGGTAATTAGGCACAGTTAGGGCTTTCCTGTTGGAAACTAAATCACTTTCTCTCATAGTCCCATATTAAAGATTAATTCTCAAAACTATTTTGGCTAGATTTGGAGGGGATAATGTGGTAGCAGTGGAAGTTCTTGTTGGGTCTGTGTTTAAATGTAAGCCTATACACATATGTAACCCTTTACTTCCTCAATCTACCGCACCTAGTTCAGCAAAGCCTGTTGACGTACTTTTAAATAGAGTTTACAGCCTTAACAAATCAAGCTATTTCGTCATTATGACATAATTTAGCATACATCCCAAGCCAATTTACAGTATCTACTATATTGTCTGATTTCATCTTGGGAGTAAGTCTATGTATAATTATAATTATAATTTTGTAGTGCTCAATTTTTATTTAGAAAACAAAAATGTGGAAACATGTTCCTGAGTAAACATTATATTGTCTTTTCCAGCATATCTTCAATGACCTGAGTGGATCGGTTTCATTAGCCTGGGTTGGAGATGGTACAGGGGTGAGTTGTGTTTTTTTACCTGTATTGAACAAATCCCTGGTACAACAGATCAGCTGTGATATGACCAAATGATGGGTGAAAATGTGAATTTTACAGGACACAGAACCCTGTGGGTAACTCCACGTATTAAGTTCTGGGCCACATTAGGCTCAAAATTTGCACAGGCTTCCAAAATAAAGTAGGAAAAATGTTTTGACATGGGCTGGGTAGGTTTGCATAGGCCTACACATTGAAGAAGTCTTCAAAGTGTAAATGTTTATTGTTTGCAGGTGATCTTGGCTTTAACAACATTTCAGGTGCCATTTTTCATGCTTCGATTTGGCCAATCCAAACTATATCGAAGGTAACAGAAGGTTAATGTATGTGAGTGTAATTATCTCTTAAGATTATAAGAAATGCATAATTTATATCTAATTTTTGAATAATATTTTGTCAGTGAAAACTATGGTAAGTCCTTCCAGGATGTGACCAACCTAATCAACAACACCTTCATCAGAACTGAGTTTGGCATTGCTATTGGCCCCGAAAACTCTGGGAAAGTGAGTAATTTGGAGTCCATCTAAATAAATAACAAACAGCATCTGAACTGCTGTTGTGTGCTGATGTTCTGTTGCCTTTGCATGTTGTTTTTGTGTTTTCCAGGTGATTCTAACAGGTGATGTATCTGGACAGTTGGGCTCTCGAATTTTTTTTTCGGACGACTTTGGTAATAGTTTCAGGCATCATGACTTGCCTTTCAACCCCCTGATGCAGATTACATATAATCCCAATGATTCAAACGTTCTCCTGGTCATAAGCAACAATGTAAGTAGGCTAGGGAAGCAGAAAAGTATGTGATTGGGATGGGCTGTGTGGATAGTAGTAAATCAATTGTTGTGTTTAAGGATAAATTATAACACTGACACACTGACAAAAAACTATTGCCAGAATTGCAAATTGAATATACATGTATATTCAAGTAACTTTGTTGAAAGCAGCTGCTGGACATGATAACCTAATTATGACTGTTATGGAAAGACAATGGAGCCATAGGCAAATTAGGGCAGAGTGATTGCTTTACAAAGACATTGACATGAAACAATTTAACACATGAATACAAGTTTATTTATACAATTTAACCAATTCTAACAACCTGATTATACATACGAAATGAAGCTGAAGACTATGTTTTCTTCCACAATGGTAATCATACCTCTGCTAAACCTAGTTATATGTTAATATCTCAATCAGAATGAAATGTGGCTATCAGAAGACTTTGGAGAAAGCTGGAAGAAGATTCATGACTCGGTCTGCTTGTTCAAATGGTAAGAAATGTCTGCAGACCAGATTAAGTGCACAGATATCATGGAATCTGATGTTAAAGAATTCAGCACTTGTTTCAAGTGTATGTTTCTACTTCTGGCTTCTTGAGCAAAATTGGCCATGCATTGTGTTTAATGCTGGAAAAGATACTGAGCGCCCCATGCTCTAAGCATTTAATGGGGCAAACAATAAACTGCTCCCATCGAAAAAAAGTTATATAATTATTACTACACTGCACACTTGCATTTTAAATACACAGTAGACAATGCTGAATAGATTAAAACAGGCAATGATCAAGTACAATTTTATTAATGAGTACAGAGAGCAAGTAGAAATTACTACAGTCAGTTCAGCCTAACAACATAGTAAATTCTGATTTGCTGACAAGGTTGAAACGAGTATATCAGTCCAAGTAAATATATCATTCCATTGGTCAAGGGGGAACACATGTGTTACCTCCCGGAGTTGAAAAGACACCTATGCATATAGGAACAACAAATGCATTTCTATAATTTTACACTGACCTTCAGTGTCTCAGAAAGGCACATGCTATCTCCTTGGTGACCTGGTCTTCCCTCTGACCCTTCCCTCACACTGCAACAACAGCTTTGACTTGAACATCCATGAGGATGCCCACATTTGCACCCACGCTAGGTTAGAAATAATGCTTAATGCTTAATGCTTAATAATGCTACTTGAGATGATGCATAAATGTATTTAAACTAGCCGTGCTCTGGGGCGGAAGGAAAAGGGAAAGCACAGTGCCACATACTGGTCAAAAGCAGGATCAAAATTATAACAAAAAAAAATACGGACTAACAGAATAAAAACTGAAGAGAATATAGGGCTGTCTAAAGGGCTAAAGGGAAAACCACAAAACCATCGTCAAGAGATTTGAGCATATTGGTAAATGATTGACTTGTGCGTGTCCCTGGATTGTTTCAGTCCATTGTTTTGTGTTAATGCTTAAAAAAAGGTTGGACACACTACATTTTGTGAGATACTTTACAGTTCATTTTGAACAGATACAAAATGTGTGATTAATTTGCAATTAACTATGGACACCGATGCAATAAACCGAGATTATATCATTTGACAGGCCTAATTTATTCATGTACATCTTAACTGATTTTACTCTGTGTTTATTTTACCACATGTGTTCACTCTCTGAAGCATGTTTGAGTACATAGAAAAGCAAAAAGTTTATTATTCATTATTATTAAGCATGCGTAAGAGATTTAAGTTTGTAAAAATATTCTAGGTCTACTATCATATTGTGTATAACAATGTACATGTACTTCATGGCTATTGATAATAAAAACACTGCTGACCATTACAATTTTAGAATTGTTAAGGTACTTTTAATTTTACGTTAAGGTCACTACTTATCTGACATTGTCTCATTGTCTTTCTAGGGGGATGGGCAACACCATCTTCTTTACTACCATTCTTAATGGATCCTGCAGTAAGTCACACCAAATTTTACATTTTTACATTTATATTTGTTGAAACTAACAAAACATTGATACTAAATCAACAGCAAATGTGCAGCTGGATCTCTACACTAGTCCTCATTATAGAAGCACTAGAGATACTAAGATGCACCCTAAACCTTCATACATCTATTACTGTTTTGTTACAGACGACCGGGGGATGCTAGATCTTAAGAGGACCACAGACTACGGAAAATCCATCAAGACAGTGGCCAGTAAAATTTTCTCATTTGGAGTAGGAGGGCGCTTTCTATTTGCATCAGTAATGACTGGCAAGGTTAGTTTAAGTTTCGGTCAGCTAGAATCGTTTACACCAGTATGGTAATGTGCCATGTTATACTATTGATTATACACTGATCAGCCACAACATTAAAACCATATTATTTATTTACATATTATTCAAAAGAAAATTTGTGCTCAAGGAGCAATTGGGGCGATAATTCATAGGCCCAGAATAGGCAGGTATATGTCATTCAATATGATTTTATTACAAGACGGACCATATACTACACTCAAAAAAATATTATAAAAGGTTATTTGGTTCGTAATCATAAGAGAACCACTGTTGGTTCCATATGGCACTAGTTCCAAATGGTTAAATTACCTTTATCAAAGCCTTCTTCAAAGTATAGTTTAAGAACCAAATGAGTCTTTAGCTTGTGAAATATGTAGAGGCTCATATGGTTATAAATTGATCAGCCACAACATAAAAACCACTGATGGGTGAAGTGAATAACATTGTTTATCTCGTTACTATAGCATCAGTCAAGGGATGGGATATATAAGGCAGCAAGTGAAAAGTAATTTCATGAAGTATATGTGTTGGAAGCAGACAAAATGGGCTCGCTAAGGATTTAAGCGACTGACAAAGGTCACATTTTGTAGTATTGTATTGTATTTGTAGCAGTTTCAGTATGCAGTGATTAGTACCTACCAAAAGTGGTCCAAAGAAGGACAACAGGTGAACCGATGACAGGGTCCTAGGCTCATTGATGCCTGTGGGGAGCAAAGGCTATTCTGTTTGGTCCGATCTCATAGAAGAGCTAATGTAGCACAGATTGCTGAAAAGGTTAATGCTGGCTATGCTAGAAAGGTTTCAGAACTCCCAATGCACCACAGAACGATCAAAGTGCCATGTCTTCCTCCAAAAGTGTCAACAATTGGGACGCGAGTATCAGAACTGGACCATATAGCAATGACAGAAGGTGGCCTGGTCTGATGAATCTGATTAATTTTTAAGACTTAGCAAGCAAATCTAAGCTAAGCACTGGCAAGGTTAGGTCAATTTTATTTTATTTATTTTTTTGCTTTTTTTTTTTTTTCATGAAAAAATTTAGTTTTTGTTCACGTCATGCTGATGGCCAGGTGCATGTGTGTACCTGGGGAAGAGATGGCCCAAGAATGCACTATTGGAAGAAGGCAATCCGACGGAGGTAGTGTGATGCTCTGGCACATTACTTTGACACGTATCATCTACCTAAACATTGTTGCCGACCAAGTACACCCCTATGTGGCAACGGTATTTCCTGATTGCAGTGGCCTTTTTCATCAAGATAATGCGCCCTGCCACACTGCAAAAATTTGTCAGAAACTGTATGAGGAGCATGGCAAGAATTCAAGGTGGCGGGTCAGAACTGTTTTGGCAGCACGAGGGTGACCTACAGAATATTAGGAAGATGGTTTTAATGTTGTGGCTGATCGATGTATATGTCGCTTTGTTTTTGTAAGTATGTTTGTGTGCTTAGTCACTTGTTGGATTGCCATGCAAATGTTTTTACATTTGTTTGCATAGCCTGCCATTGTTGGCGTTCTTAGGTTTGGCAGAGCTAATTTCTGACCCTCCCTGTCTGCAGGGCTCTTTGAGGATAATTCACGTGTCAGTAGACCAAGGTGAGGTTTGGAATATGGCTCAGCTGCCCACTGTTGGACATGAACAGTTCTACTCCATCCTGGCAGCCAATGATGAAATGGTGTTCATGCATGTGGATGAACCAGGAGGTTAGTCCAAAGTAGTAACAGGTTACCGATTAATTCTACACATTTGACATTTGTTGGTCATATTAAATCTTTCTTCCTTGAATAACGTTCGTGTCTGTTCATAGACACAGGATTTGGGACAATCTATGTGTCAGATGACCGAGGCACTGTGTACTCCAAGTCCCTTGAGCGCCACCTCTACACTACTACAGGGGGTGACACTGACTTTACCAATGTGACTTCACTGCGAGGGGTCTTTATCACTAGTGTGCTGGCTAAGGGTAGGTGGACACACTTCTTGGCGTGCATTCAAACAAACACTGAAGTATGCACATGCACACATTAACCCTATCTTTGAATTGTATTGACATACATTGATTAAATATTCTCAATTGTTCTCACGCACTGTCTCCACTTGTAAATTTCTTTTTTTACTATTCATGTAGACGTTTTGCAAGATACCTTGGCACAAGTAAACAGAGATGGTGAAAATCAACCCCTTCAGAACAATGCCAGTGATAGAACAGATACGTAAGCAAGAGGAAGCCTTAAGGAGTGCCAAAACTGTCTCACAAGCCAAACAAGGGCAATGGATGAACTGGAAAAGTGTAGAGCAGAGGAAAATTACCTGGAAAGATTTGTGGGAAATGGAATCAACAAGGATTAGCTTTAGTGTTAGGACAACGTACTACCAACACCTACAAATCTTAGCAAGTGGTTAGGTGAGAATCCAACATGCCCCCTCTGTGGGGGGACAGCTAATCTCAAACACATAATGTCTGGGCGCAAGACAAGCCTTACTCAAGGAAGATATACCTGGCACCACAATCAGGTACTGAAGTGCTTGGCTACAGCAGTAGAGGATAGGTGGTCAATAGTTAATGCCCTGCCCATTGGAGCAGAGGGCGACACAGCACATTCGCTTTGTCAGGGAGGGAGTTCCAAGAAGGAAGTTATTTAGGCCAAAACAGATCGCAGGGCAGCTGAGACGAGCATGTGATTGGAAAATGCTAGCAGATGTCGGCTAACAATTGAGAGTCCCATTAGAGGTTGCAAAAACTAACTTAAGAACAGACGTATTACTCTGGTCCAACACAGCAAACTGTGTACTTTGTAGAGCTAACAGTCTAGGAGGAAGCAATAGAGGAAGCATACAAAAGAAATAAACTCTGCTATAGAAAATTAGCAGCTGTAGCAGAACAGTGAGGCTGGAGAACAAAGATGTGTCCTGTGGAAGTTGGATGCTGAGAATGTGTCAATATCAACAACCAAACTAAAGGAAACATGGATCTGCGGCAAAGAATTGCACCTGCCCATAAAGGTTGTGTCATATATAGCAGAAAGAAGTAGCCAATGACTTTGGCTAAAAAGGAATGATCCAATATTGGCACAAAAGTAAAAGTATATCATGTAAAAAAAAACTAAGAAAGTGATTTAATCTTATGGCTGAGTAAGCTTTCCTGCTGAGCGTCATTTTACCATGCCAGCTGGAATAGAGTAGGGAAAGACTCAACCTAGTAGGGTTACATTGTAAGATTAATCTTTTAACTGTCAGAGCGTTCCATGTTTTAAGCCAGCAGTTGGAGGTGTGTAAAGGGTGTTTCTTGATTTTTAATATCTGGCCATGCCGAGAGCGGATATAGAGAGGGGTGGCTCTAAGACGTCATTACTCACCATTAAGCCTTCTGGGCTCAAACTAACGAAACATCCGGGAGGGAGGGTGCCCACTCGAAAACCCAGATGACATATTTGCTCTCAACCCAAACCCATTCTAAATATTGGGTTTTGAGGAGCTCATCTTGGAGGATGGCATAGTGGATATTATAACATTGTATCCTGTGTATTTTTTACAGAAGTTGAGTAGTACTTATGGTCTTGTTGTTTCAGATGGTTCTGTGCAGTCTGTGGTGTCATTTGACCAGGGCGGAGAGTGGCTGCCATTACAGAAACCAGCCAACACCAAGTGTGACTCCACTGCTAAAGACCCTGACAAGGTACATATTTAAACATTAAACAGTGTGTATTAAGGAAGATATGTTTTTTTTTGCATGGTAAAGGACTGTCAATGATCTTACCAAGTAAATACAACATAGACTGTCTGATTGACAGAATGCCTTGTGGCTGTGTTTTTCTTTGCAGTGCAGTCTCCATATCCATGCTGCCTACAGTATGGCAATGAAGCTGAATGTTCCCATGCTTCCTCTTAGTGAACCTAATGCTGTTGGCCTCATTATTGCTCATGGTAACACCCACACATCAACTGATTACTCGATTTTACCTGAACATTATAAAAATTGCATCTAAATACACTCACACTCTACCTCTTAACTCAAGCTTTCGCTACGGAAAGTAATAATGTCTCTAATAACCATGAAACTGTGTGGATATTACTTTTGTGTAATTCCCAAAAAGTTGCATGAATAAGGATACATCTTTCTCGTTGCAGTTTTTGTTAACTAGTTATCAACAGAACTATTTTAATAATCAAAAGCTACTATGTTGAATAGTGTATCACAAAAATGCAGTACAAGTGATAGCTGGCTTTATTTCTAATTTATGTATTTGGTTTCCTCAGGGAGTGTTGGTGATTCAATGTCTGTGATGAAGCCTGATGTTTATGTGTCTGATGATGGTGGCTACAGCTGGCTTCAAGCCCTTAAGGGCCCCCACCACTATGCCATTCTGGATTCTGGGGGCCTGCTTGTGGCTGTCGAGCACAGTACAACCAAACCCACTAACCAGATCAAGTGAGTCTGGGAAAGAACGAATGCGCTTTAGTCTACATTTTCCCTGTGCTATAGCGTGGCACTGCGTGGCGTGTATTTGTCTACTTATATTACGTTGATTTGTAAGCATACACGTATTACTTATGTGAGAATTTAAGGAAAAGTGTTGTTTGATAAGAATACATTTTATTTGAGTTTATTTTCAATGTCCGGTTAATATAGAATGTAAACTTATTGCACACAGCTCAAACACTTTTGACATTTGTGGGAGATCAAAGAGTAAAGTATTCAAACAGATTCTTATTTTATCTGTGCGATATTTCCTCACATGGCAGGTTTTCGACTGATGAGGGGCAGTGCTGGGAAGTCTATAACTTCACCAAAGAACCCATCCACTTCACAGGGCTGGCGTCTGAGCCTGGGGCTCGCTCTATGAATGTCAGCATCTGGGGCTACAGAGACTCTATTGTCAGCCAGTACTGGGTCTCTGTCACCATCGATTTCAAAGAGGTCCTTACCAGATACTGTGAGTCATAAAAGGTCTATCGATAGAAAGCAAGTACAATTGGGACATATTTTTCAAGAGAGGAGATATCTTCTGTTATTGCCATAGGTTGACTAAGTGTGAGATTTTTCACTGATTAACCACACACATTTACTGAATAAGCAGAGTAGTTGGCCATGCTAGTTTTCTAGACAACCTTTGAGATTGTCTCCAAAGTAAAAAAAAAAAAAAAAAAAAAAGTTGGAACTTCTCTGAACATTTTCTTTCCTTCAGTTCAGTTGACAGTTTGAGAACACTACCATTTCCTTTTTGTATGCATTCAATGGTTTGTTACCATATCTGTACGGGAAATGATAAAGAAAGATTTTGAAACATAATGAGATAATGTTTCTCTCAGGTGAGGAAAAGGACTATGTGCAGTGGCTGGCACACTCAGATGACATCAGCGACCCAACTGACGGCTGTATGCTGGGATACAAGGAGAAGTTCCTGCGTCTGAGGAAGCAATCAGTGTGCTATAAGGGAAGAGACTATATCATCAACACACAGCCCACCCCCTGCCCCTGCACCCTGGATGACTACCTCTGGTGATGCCTTGGCAATAAGTCGTCATCAATCACACACATTAACTTTAATTTACCTAAACCCTATTTTCAATAACGCAATGAGGCCCCTTTCGTAAAATTGTTTGCAATATTTGTGTCGGTGGTTAAAATTATCTAAAGGCTCTCTCTTACTCCCTTCAGTGACTTTGGTTACTACCGAAAAGAGAACAGTTCTGAGTGTATAGAACAGCCAGACCTGAAGGGCCTTGTCCTTGAGTTCTGTCTCAACGGCAATGAGGAGAAGCTACAGACTAGTGGGTAAGTATATTACAGCTCTAATACAATTAAACTGAATGCATTTTAAAATACACAGCAGTTGAAGCTTTCACACTCATACAGTCTCACACACACACCCACACACACACCATTTCGTATTGCTGATTATTAATCAGACTCTGCCCGGTTCTGTAGCTATAGAAAGATCCCTGGGGATAAGTGTGATGGAGGACAGATGCCTGAGCGTAAGGAGATAGACTTAAGTCAGAAGTGTGTCAGTGACCTGCTGGGACCAGAACTACTGGTGAGTAATTATGTTTATTTTACATTTGATAAAAATAATGAGCCTTAAATAAATAGGAATATTTTAGGTTTCTCTGTTGCTATTTCTGTAAGGACAGTGTCCCAGCATTGATCTCTCCCACTTGATGTATTTCAGAAAGAGTCTCACAGCTCCAAATCTGTACCTATTGTGGTGACGGTTATTATAATCATGCTGGTCAGCACTTTGGCAGGTGTCCTGTTGGTCAAGAAGTATGTCTGTGGTGGAAGGTCAGAAATTTCTTTTTCTATAGCTATATATAATATATAATTTATTTATTTATATTTATATATATTTGTGAAGCGTACTTAACTATGTTTGAAAATGTGTAGCCTAAGTAAAAAATGGTTGCAATAGTAAATGTTGTCTCATTAGGTTTTTAGAATTTTCTGACTTTTATTGCGTCAGATTCCTGGTGCATAGGTACTCTGTGCTGCAGCAGCATGCTGAGGCCCACGGTATCGACGGGGTGGACGACGTCGACCCGTTGGAGATAAACGACACTCAAAATGGCAAGATAGAGTTCCATGACGAGTCTGATGAGGTATGGGGCAAACATATTGCACACATGCTCATGTTTGGACATATTTGGTAGAATAATCTTGACCTAGTTTTAGATAGCTCTCTGGTTATGTCACTCTGTACGAACCTGTTTGGTTGGTTTAAAATAGCATCCGCTTCAGTACTTTTTTCTTCCTGCTTGTTTATTGTCTCACCCTGCCTCTAACAGGACTCTTATCGATCACAGGGTTTTCTTTTGTCATCTGTTATTCCCTAAAACAAAAATAATCATTTAAATCTTAACTAGTAATATTGTTTAGCTTATACATTTTAGCACTTAGATTTCTCCAATCTCAGAATTCATCTGTCCTTTTTTTTATTTTGACTTCAATTAAGTTACTTTTGTAGGGAACAAGAAAATCAGCCTAAATTAATCTTGAGTTATTATACCCATCCTGTTTCTAACTCTTCATTTCACATTAAATTTTTTTTACCTACAACAACGGGTTCGTTTCAGATTCTAGTTAGTGTTGTGGTCAAGACCACCTAAACTTAGACCAAGGTTGGATCCGAATAGTCAAAAAAAGTATGTCCTTTGACTTTCACCATGTACTTTTCCTAAACCCTGGAGGGAAAACATCATGAGGTTAAAGCCACTATAGGCAACTTTTTTGTATTAACATATTATCAATACCTTGCTACAGTTTGCACATTGTAATGTCTATGGGAGAATGAAAAAATTTCCGTTCAGGTCAGTCCTTTTGAAGTCCCAATATTCAATATAAAAGTTGTCTGCTGCTGGGTGTGAACTCCCGCGAAACTGTGACGATTTGCTTTACGGCACAAGGAAGTGCGTCACTAAATCAGGAAGAGATGCCCACACTTGGAGTATAGTTGTTGATCATGCTAGCAATATGTCAATAATGCAATAGTGACCACGAGTAGTCTGCATATATTCTTTGCGACCGTTAGGGAAAATAATTATGTTAGTAGAGGCAGCCAAAACCACCTCTTATAAAAACAGCTGCTTTAAGGAAAGATATGAAGGAGAATTCATAAGGACTTAGGAAAAGACAGTCACGGTGCTTAGGGAGTCCGACTGCGCTTACACTATCCTACTTAATTATGTGACGGGGTGACATTGACTTGGGTCTTCCATGGTGAAACTTTGTCTTCTTTGATTAAACGCCATGGACACTTCAACAATTCTTCTTTAATGTTTTCATGTGCAAAACGTTTTAATCATATATTATAAAAGATCCTGCACAACTAGGTTATCTGGTCACTAAACATTTAGTAAATAAAGTGTAATTATGTATAACGATTCTCTCAAAAAAAATTAAATAAACCCAATGTTACTTTTTCTATTTGGGCAGGACCTTCTGGAATAGTAAGCAGAATTTGAGGTGTCACAAAACAACTTGTTTCCAGTGCAGGCTACTTTCCTGCAACTTGTTCAACTTTGCCTACTTCTTCCCTCGACCCATCTTTGTGAAATCTGATTTCCAGCACCTAGTGAAACAGTTGAATCACTATGCTCTAACATGTGAGATATTTAATTAATGTAAAGAGAGCTTTAGGAATTAAGCCTGGGTTAAAAATAGCCAACCAAGAACACTTGTAATGTTTTGCTATGATACTAGGCTTAACTTTCAAAGTTCCTTTCTTTTAGAACAACGTAGAAAGATACATCAGCTGTTGTATTGTATTTTATTTAATGGTTGACAGGTCAAGGAATTTAGATTATAATATGACATAAGCATGGTACCATTGCATCATGGGTTCGGCTTCATCTTATCACCTGGGAGTGCTCTTTAGAAATATTATTAACGCGTGCTGAATGTTTTTTTTCTATTTCTCCCTTCCACTCCACTTGTACATATTTTAATTCTGATGTGAATTTATAATGGGTATGTGGTTAATAGATACTGTTTTCACCATACACTGGGAAATAAATTGTTATGACGTCTTAATTCTTAATCTCAACCTTTACATCCGTTTGCTTGTAAGAATTCAAACTCAAAATAAGTTAAATAGCAATAATATTTTAGATACATTGTAGCAGCTTCATTTGTTCAATCTTATACCTTTTAGTTGAATCAGTCGAAAAGATAGAATGAAAGGCATGAGTTTTTATATTGAAGAAACATCTGCAGTTGTGACTGCATAGAAGCACAATATTGTCTATATTATAAAGTGTCCTCGTTTAAGGTCAACATTATGTTATGATTTCATAACAACTATAACGTATTGCTCTGAGGTTAATGTTCAGTGACATACAAATAATAATAGTTGATTGGTCAAACAGCGATAAAGAATCTATCCATTGAAGATGATTTTTTGTAGAAATAGGACTAATTGGAATACACCTCATCAGAACATTATTTAAATACAAGCAAAACATTTCCTATATTTTGAAAGTTTCACAACCGGTCAGTGAAAGTTCCTTGAGTTGAATAGTATCACAGGACCCAATACCAATCACAGGGTCTTGAGCTTTTCAACTCAGGAAGGCTATTTGAATGCACAACTAAAATGTGTGATTTTATTCTAATATGCCTTGTAGATACGATATTTAAAAACAGATTGATGGCTGTAGTTGTAAGTGTAAGCCATAACAATAATAAATACAAAAAATTGAGAGGTTATACAAAAATATAGTATCTTCTAGATACATCAATATTTGTAATTGTTATACCATCACATATGCAGTTATTACACCAGTGCCTGGTATTGGGAAAGAGGGTCATCTTTTCTAGCAAGTGGAAATTGTAAATGGACTGATATACTTATCGATTAGATTAAAATCTTGCAGTGGCAATGACATTTGCTCTGTAAATGGCACCAATGTTTTGCTTTTGGCAACATATCCTTGAATATGAGATATTTCTGTGGAATATGATTTAATTTAAATAATGTGCACTATGGTTTGCAATAAGAAAAAGCTGCTAAACAATCTTGTTACCCAATAGAACCATATTATAATCCCCAAAAGGCAATATTTAATCTAAGCAGTCCTAACCTAAAATATCTTGCTGTGTCAAACAAACTAAATGTTAAGCTCTACGTATTTATAAAAATATTTACACTGGGCTAAATGACTGTTATACACTGACTAGACACAGACTTTCTGAAATTCTTTATAAAAGGCTTAAATTAAGTGGTTGCAACACTGTTTTAATTACTGTTTGTATTGCTGTGTAAAAATTCCTGACTTTCTGTACATACGATTCTTCTCTTTGTACTTCCCATGTTTCTTTTCTGTATGCCTGAGACAATTTTGACACATCAAAAATAAAAACAAAATGACCTTTTCCCTACTTGTTTTTTCTTAAATACTGCATTTAAATCTGATGCCTGAATGAACTGTAAATATAAGCATATACAAATATGTTTTAATATTGGTATACTGTGTCTTTTAGTAGTTACTAGTTACCTACTAGTTTTCACAAGAATACTTTGCTTAATTTTATTTCAAACATTTTATTGAAGTGCAATTAACTTCACAATATTCAGAACTCAATATCTTACATGTAGAAAAATTTGTGTCAGATTCTGTACAGGAAGTTTCCATCACTGTCAAAAAAATCTTTTCCATCCTGCACCACTGGCGAGCATTTTGTAAACATAAGCTCTTCAAGTTTCTCCTCTGAGAGCACTTGCCCATCCCAACACTCTTCATAATGTGTGTTGACATCTTCTGAGACATATTCCTTGACAGGAAAGTCCAAATCCTCTCTTGATCTATGCATCCTTAACAAGTGTTTACTTTTAACGGTGGATGAAAGTAAGAGCTGGTTGGGCAGTGTGGCTAGGGAAACAGGTTTATCCAAAGTAGCTAAGTCTCTAGAACTGTCCTTTCTGGACACCAGGCTCTGTGATGTCCCAGTAAGCAGCTTGGCTGGGGTGCTGTGATCAGGCAACTGTTGACTGACTTGCCCCATTTTACCTGCCCGAGCTGCAGGTAGAGCCTGTTGTCGGAGACTGAGCATTACTTTACTGTCCTGCTTGGCCTTTTTCTGTGGTGGAGGAGAGAATTTACTCTTTAGGACTCTTAAGATGACATCAACGTCGACTGAGAAGCCTTTGGCCAAGTCTTCTACAGTCCACTCCTCTGGTCGATTGTGATTCAGATATCTTGGGAGCACATGACATTATCAGTAAATGGGGGAAGAAGACACTAACTAGGCTAATATACACTATGATTCTACTGTGACAGAATGAACAAACAAGACTGCAGTTCTAGACTAGCCTCACCTTATCTGCTCCATTGCATCCCATGTCAATGTTCTCTCTGGAGCCCCAGATGGAGTCATTTGTTTCTTTAACCTATGATACTTCAATGTCTTCTCCCTCTTTCTTTCTTCACTGAGGAAAAGGCAGAAGTTGCTCCATTAGTTCACACATGACAATAAGCTAAGTCAATTACCTTTAATAATAAAATATAGGGTTTCTCACGTTAGTAGGTTCTGGAGCCTATCTTCAACATCTTCCATACCACTGTCTTCAAATTTCTCATATGCTTCACTTTGTCGTCTGTCTGTCATCCTTCGAAAAGGATTTGTCATGCAATCTTTGGCATCTCTACTAACACATCGACAGTTTTTTGCAGACACAGTAGGCTTTAATGATAGAAAGCCAAGTCTGGAGACAAGGGAGAACATTCTGTATGGTATTGCAAGGTTTTCCAGACCAACTGAGGGACAAGGGCAAAACAAGCAAACAATACTTATAAATAACATAAAAAATAAACTTTGTTAGTACTGCATGGCATTGGAATTGTAGGTTAAAACAAGTACATTTGCGCAATTGTTCCTTCTTAGCAATTTTGTTTCTCTAAATATATTTTTTTCTTTGTTTTATTTTTCTTTATTGTTCTTTGCCTTCCTTGTGTAAAGCACACTGAATTGCCTTTGTGTATGAAATATGCTATACAAATTAATTTGATTTGATTATGATTTAGTGCCGATGCCGATCATTTTTATCATTGCAAGCTGAGGAAAGACAATGCCCTAGCCAAGGTATTCTTCAATATCCCCAAAAATGCCACCTACAACATACGAAATTCAGGACGAAACTATAGTGCTCAATAATGAACAGTGAATAAGTTCAATAGGGGATTGCTGGTACACGTTGAAGATACAAGTGATAAAAAAAGGCTGCTGGTAATGACCACTACAAAGCACTGTGCTACGTTGAGTCTGACAAACCTGGGGTCTCATTTATAAACGTTACGTACGCAAGAAGGCGTGCGCCACTTTTTACGTCGACGCTGGGATTTATAAAAACATACTTGACGTAAAAATGTGCGGCCCTCCACGCAAACTTCAACCCATGCGTACGTACTAAACTGGAGAGATGAGAAACTGCGACTCTGTCGGCAGAAGGAAGAATCTCAACAGACGCTGTGAACTTAACGCCAGTGTGCAAAATTAATCGAAATATTAGCTCTCACATATGCACAGTTGAATGGAGGGCACAAAAAAACTAAAAAGATTTAGCATAATCAATATAAACGGAGATGTGTTGCAGTTATGTTATGATTATGTGACATGGTTTTGTCACATAATCGCTCAAATATGTACAGTTTAATCGGGAAGCATATTTAATAGGATCTATAGTTATTAAACAATAGCCTACTTGCATGTTCTGAAATGTATTCTCATAAATAATAAGGCGAGCAGAAAACTACTTTTATACTAGTACCGGTTTCGATGCCTAAGCCAAGTTCCTACACGCCTGAATCACTTGAAGAGCATTGTAGGCCAACAGCAGGACAGACGAAATGAGAGTGAATTTCAAGAACTTAACATACGCTTTTTGGTTTGACCTGCCCAGTGCACAGTCTTAGGTCCTGCCCTGGGTTTCTAACCTACAAACTGTCCGCTCTGAGCAAGACCTTGAATGCGTGTCTGTGTTGCAAAAAAGAAGAAGAAAAAACGCCTTTGCACACACACAGCTAGTCACAGCTATGTTCGGAATCGCACAATGCGTCCTCAACATACACACTTTGCCGGAAATTTTGATTATATTTATTATTAGCCTTGGCGCTATAGTCAATAATGGTAGCTATGCATGTTAAGTAATTTAGCTAAACTGATGTGCTGAAGTGATAAATCTGATTGTTTTTTAGAAACCAAATTTTGCCTTTACCCCAGTCAATGCTTAAGTAGTTATAACCCACGACATTATTTGAATGTATTTCATACACATTTAAGGTAAGGACATAGTACCTTACTGGGAAGATCGGTATGTTGTTGAATTGAAGATAGTGTATCCGGGTCGATTCGACTAGTGAGCTGCGACGGTTCAGACTTGGGAGTTAAAATGCTGCCTCCTTTTGTTAGAAGGGGGAGCCCACAAGAGAGAGCGGGTTTATTCGTCTTGATTTGCGCTCTGTATAAAACTTCTAAAATCTAATCTAATCTGTTAAATTGAGCGTCACCAATGGGCCCCGAAATGTATATAAAATAAAAAAGGATTTACTCAAAATTTTGTATTTATTTTATATAGCCTATATAGGCTACAAACAAAAATCTTTATTTTGCAACTATATTCGACGTCACAACGCTCGTGCTCGGGTGCTAGGCCTTGAAACCAAATTAAATATCTTAAAGGTTACAGTTTTTTTTTTTACAAAATATAACAGAAAATAAACAAATTTGTAAATCCGATTGAAATGACAACTTTAAAGGTTGTGAATTATTTTTGCAATGCACTGTAGTTGATTATGTTGCCCTAAAAAAATTAAAGCTCATTAAATCTAATTTATAATAGACTTTACCGCAGTTTGTTATGAGAGACAGAGTGGAAATGGACGTTGACATCTGCACACACAACACAAGAACCTATGTACAATTAGAATATGGATAAGTTGTCCTCTAAAGATGGGGAGTATTTAATGATATATTCTTTGCTCCCTCACCTCACAGTCAGTCATTATCATTGAAAGACTGGTACTGTCTTTTAAATCGCGTAATATGCATCCATTTACTATATATATTTAATTGGTGACTCTAAATTGCCCGGAGGTGTGAATGTGAGTGTGAGTTGTTGTCTGTCCAATGTGTCAGCCCTGTGATAGACTGGCGACCTGTCCAGGGAATACCCCGCCTCTCGCCCTATGTCGGCTGGGATAGGCTCCTAGATGTCTGCAGGCACACTATTTGGCATCGTTTGTGTTTTGGACCATCCAGTTACAAACATCGGATGAAGGGCAGAAGATTTTTCTGAATGTGGCTGTTCCTTCTTAGTTGCAATGGTTACTGTGGCCTCATTTACATCAGTCGTCTTCTGTTTCTACAGTTGCCCCTTGCGAGAGGAGTTTCCACTCATAGAGACGGAATACAATGCCCTACTGAGGAGACTAAAAGGTGAGCACTGACAACACACACACACACACACACACACACACACCTACCCACCTACACACACACACACACACACACACACCCCTACACACCTACACATGCAGGAAAGCAGTGATACAAAAGGTATGGTGCAATGAGAACTACAGAGGCTGCCCTACTTGAAGGTCCCATTATCAAAGTCTTATCTGTGCAGAACGCACTGTGACCTTGGTAAATAATAAGGAATGACAGTAGGACTGAGTTTTACCGACACGGTCCTGAACTAGGTGGTCTATTCATGGAATCTGTTCACACCCCCTCTCCTCCTCCTCGCTCTGTCTCCCTGACTGTGTTTCTCAGCCTGGCTACAGTACGGGGTGTGTGTGGAGTGTAGGGGGTGTGGGTGTGTGGCGGGGGGGGGGGGGGGGGGGGGGTGTG
>JAVQIZ010220821.1:0-28476 GCA_036023535.2 Galaxias brevipinnis | reverse complement strand
ATTGTTCTAGATGTATAGTTATGTCAGTCAGTTTGGCTACTATTACCTAACACATTAAATGGAAACGTTGGCCATGTTGGTTGTGAATGAAGTGATATACATTGGTAACGTTATAAGCTAAGTTAACAGCCGGGATCTAGTAAAAATGTTGCAGCAGGCTCATTTTAATTATCAGGGCAAGCTATTAATATTGCGGATTTCAGACACTTTCTTTAAAAATACTTTTAATCTTTAATAGAATTTAACATGCACCACACGAGTTTTGGGTAGCCTATAAATTGCCGTGAGAAAAGCTGGACCGCTCCTTTCATCTTTTGTTTTCCACCGTTTGATGTCCACCGAAGCATTGGTTTCCTTAAAGATTGCAGTTGAGTGGCATGTCCAGTATTTGTGACCATGGATGCGTGCCTGAAAAATCAGTGCATTAAGAAAACAAGAAAACCTATTTATTAGTCAGATGGTTTATTGCCTTTGGGTTTGCAGAGCAGATTTTAGCAGAAATTAGCAAATCGGCTACTTGTAGACAGCTAAAAATATAAGATCAATACAATACAAGATCATCATCGTCATTACAAATTAAATATGGGCTATAATATAGGAGTTTGTTGGGCAGAGAGCTTTGATTTTTGCAAGATAGATTGGGCGAGAACTGTGGGCGGAGGCAGGGAAAACAATAGTATTTCAACTAGAGAATATGCCGGTTTATTACCGCTTTATAGGCTAAATAAGCAGATATATACAAATTATACTGAGCAATGATCTTGCAATGGGACCTACATTTTACAGAGATGTAAAAAAAAGGCAGAAGTGTAGCTAATATCACGTGTAAAACACATCCAATTAAGAGGCCCGCGTGAGTTGTTATTTATGCTTGTCTGTATTTTCAGCTCTTGCAGCAAACTACTGAGACTTTGAGCCATTAATATCCACGTACGTATTTACAGATTTGTCTACCATTTACAGATCTATGCACGCATTCACAGATTTGTCTACACATATACAACTCTCAATACACTTGCAAATCTGAATACAGACGGATATTTTTATACACTTACAAACGTGATTACGCACACTCGGATTGAGATACAGATACACAGCTCTCCACACGCATTTGCAAATAGTTTTGCTACAATAACGACCCCATACATAGTCCAAAGCAAAACCGTAAGCTAGTCATTAAATCCTTAGGGAAAAGGTACCAGAGAAAGGGACATCAGTAAATTCAGAATCAATTGATGCAGTTCCACAAGATGTCCAACAGATGTCCCTCTTTTACAAGAAACAATGGAATGCTACTTTCATATTTGTTGCGAATTCCCTTGAGTGACGTTTTCTCCCCAGCAGGATATCATACTAGAAGAGACGGTTTCAGGTGGTTGTGGTAAGACACATACAATGACTCATGGCTGCTGTCAAATCAGTATTAAGTCAACACATTGTTAACAGCTTTATTATGGCAAAAACCCTGATCTGGACCATAAAACAAATAGAATCTATTTAGTATTGTGTGTATATGTGTGTTTGTGTGTGTGTGTGTGTGTGTGTGTGTGTGTGTGTGTCTTGCAGACTCTCCTCCCTCGTGTTGTGTTCTCTGGGCAGAGGCTCAGTGGGTTGATAGAGTGCTAACAGGGACACAGACGTCACGGCGTTAAACTCATACGGGCCCAAGCCAGCCGTTACTCATCCGTCACGCAGTAAACCCTATCCCCTCCCAGTCCAGCAACCCTCTCATGCCCTAACAATACGACTGGCCTTGGGTCCGACCCGCAGCCTTTCAACCTGTCTGCTGTGCGTGTGTGTGGGTGTATGAGTGTGTGTGTGTGTGTGTGTGGGTGTGTGTGTGTGTGTGTGAATGCAGGCACAAAGCATCAGGTCTTGGTTTAAGTGACAGAGGGAGTGGCAGGGGGAGGGCTGGTGAATGAGAGATTCCTCTCCTCCACTCCCCGTCCCCAGGTCACCAGTGAGACCTATACGGCCCCCGAGTTGAAAGGCAGAACCAGCCGCCAGACAGCCCACTACCCCTCTCCTGGGCCAAGGAGAGACTGGCAGCCAAAAACATTCAAAGGCAACAGGGACAGCAGACTAGGACATGCCGACCCCAGGTCTAAAGTATGATTGGGCTAAATCTGTTTTCATCCGTTTCTTCCAAGCGACTCTTGGATTGTGCTGTTTCAAGTATGCTTCTGCGAGTGTGAGTATACATATGTATAGGCTGCATTGTCCTCAGAACTCTCCGAATGCATACACACACTTTCAAAGAGAAGACTCTAATTGGCCGGCCCCTCAGATATCGCCCTCCAAACACAACTACCAAAAAGAGCTGAAAGCGAGCCTGCATGGCCCTTAGAGCAGGGCCCCGATCTGGAGCATATGGGGGCCCTCCTTGTCCCCTCACATTAGCAGCACACAATGGACCTCCCCACTCAGTCGAGTGGCCAGAGGCATGCCATTGATTGGGGCAGTGGGAAATCCTTTGGGGTGTCTTTCATGAGGGGCTCTGGATCAGGGCGAGGCGGCGATTCTCCACGCTCTCCCTCCACCGCAGCTGGTCTCGTGCCCCTCCACACAGAAAGGACCACAGGCCCTCACACTTTACCATGCGGCGCTGACGCTCCGGCTCCCCTTCCATTCAACCCGCGGGCCTGCATCAGCCTCCGCTCCCCGAAAAATGTTTTCAGGCAGCTTCTCAGGGTGGAATATAAAAAAAAGAGGGGATTAAAAAAAAGAGAGGGAGCTTCAACGCACGCCACGGTCGTTTCCCAGGGGACATGAAAGTGAACATTATTAGATTACTCGGCCTCTGTTTGATGGAGTGGGGATTGACTTAGCGCCGGGCGCTGACCCCCGAGCCACACGGCGGGGCCGAGCTTTCACCAGGGCCTCAAAGGGCCCCGCTCGGCGGCCCCTGATAGATGAGAGGAAGATGATCCTATTATTGCATTTGTTAATTACTAGCCATAGAGACGTAGGGCTGCCGCCGGTCCCACTGACCTTCCACAGGAGACCCCGAGTCCGGGGCCATGCCCATTCCTCCACCCAGAGAAAGGAGCTGGGGACAAAGGTAATTTGATTTTGACTCTGGCCCATATGGCACCAGGCTGGGGCTGCTAGTCCAGGGCCCATGTCCACTGCCCAGGCTGCCCCAGCACCACAATGGCAGCACAGCCCCCCCTAAGTAAACACGCTGAATCTGCTTAAAGAGGGAGATTGAGCACACAGACAATGTAGGGGGAGGAGTGGTGACCCACAGCTAACATTGCCAAACAGACAGCACCCTTTCCCAGTTCTCCACTGGCCAGATCTTGTGTCTTGCAGTAGTTCTGGGAGCTAAAGATAAGAACCTGGAGGCCATTTATTTTCCAGATTAATCCCATCCTCCTCCTCCTCCTCATCTGCCTCTCTGTTTTCAACGTCTACAGAGGCTCGTATCTCAGCGCTGCATCACAGGGTTTCTCCTCCATAGTTTTACTGGCTGAAAGGCAGAGATCCAGTGAAAAGAGATTAGCAAAGTTGTGTGCGTAAATCGCAGCTCGACTTTAGGAATTGAGGCTGATGAATATGTAAGTAACGTTGACCTTCGCAGCTGCAACCAAGAGTCAGATCCTTATCCCTCCGTACAGCCACTAACTTTCAATATTGGCCTCCGTTGTATTTTCTAAAGAAACATTGTTTCACGCGCCTGCCAGCCTAAGCTCAGTACCACAGAGATTGGATATTTTTCTCCCACTCTCATGGAGACGACTGCAACAGCAAAATCAACTGCCGGAAAAAAAATTTGTTTAGAAAACACTGTATTTATTTGCTTAGGGAATAAAACGTCATGAACGACGCAGTTGAAAACATGCCAGTTTGAAGAGCAGTAAATATGTTGAATAGCTAGTCAGGAAAAAAAAAAGGTTAGTTCCATTCCACGCTGACCTCGAACTCAAAGAGCAGAGCTTCCAATTAAAGTAAACAGGGAAGCCATTAGCGAGCGGTGTGCCTCATTGTGAAGGGACGTCTACAGCGAAGGCCGGGGAGCTGGCATTAGCTCTGTTCCCCCTCAATGAGGGGATTAGGATTGTGGAGGGGTTTCAAAGGCGAGGGAAAGGCAGGAGGCACTGCGTTAGCAGCACAGTCCTCAGCGATGGAGCCCCACAGGCATTAAACACAGGGACGAGCTGGTCAGGGCCACGTCTCCTTATTGACTCCCTCAAAAAGAATAACACATCTAACACATTCAAAAACATGAGCTGACAAAAGATGGGAAGGGGACTAAGTTTTCAGCCCTGCTTGGCACTTGATGAGTTTACTTTTACTCAGTAATTCAAAGGACACAATACAGACAAGGGCCCACATTATAGGAGAAAAGAGCAGGTGAAAAAGAACACCACAGGATATTTGAGTAGCAGATGGTGACTAGTTTGACTCCCTAGCTAAAGTACAGTTGTAAACATTTAGAAGGCTGTCCTCCCCATATACGATGGCACGGTGACGGGAGGCCTCAGCATGTCCTGCCCATGGCCCTGCCGTTTGTCCTTCCCCACCGTGAGGGCACGGGCCTGGGGTTGGAGAGTCCCCTGGAAGTCCTGGAGCTAATTGAGCCAATTCAGAATACGGAGAGCCTTGTTGTGTTGTAATGAGACAGACCCTCCTCCCAGGAAATATACCATATGTTCACACAATTCCTTACTTTGCTCAGGGTTTGGAGTCAACCTTTCGAGCTGGTTGGCTGTGACCGAGCAGACACTGAGCAGCTCACATTCTGTTTGACTACACGGATAGCAAAGTAAAAAAATATTAATTAAAACAAACAACAATAGTGATAGTGGATCTTTTAAGCTAACCGGGCTAAAAACAGAACGCAACCACTCAAATGCCATGGGACACGTCCACGCCCCCTCCCCTCTCAAGAAATGAAAATGGAAGCGCTCCCTATTGTGCCCCTCCAGATTCCTAATGCAGGGTTATTGGTTCAATAATCATTAACTGGGTCCCCATGTCCGCGGTGTGCCCCCCCCACCTCTTTGGTGGACCGCGCCGGGACCTCCACCATCTCCACGGGGGACGTACCGCTTCATTAGGGAAGGGGAGCATAACAACGCCCCCTGCCTTTTTTGTCTCCCTTGACACCTCAATATGGCCCCATCAGGGATCAATGGGGAGGCACAAAGAGCCCGAACGGAGGGGCAGCCCAGGGTGTGGAAAGACAAGGCCAGGAGGACAGCTTCCACACGGCCGCCTGCCTGGGCCCCTCCACGTCTCTACAGACCTGATGCAAAGTAGAGAGAGGGAGAGAGAGAGGGAGAGAGAGAGAGAAAGAGAGAGAGAGAGAGGGAGATGGATAGAAAGGGAGAGGGACAGAGGGATAACAACAAGGATCAATAGGGCCTGACTACATCTGGAGCTAAACCAGAGGAACAGCCTCTATGGCTACTGCCTTCACAGGATTCACTCTCCCTGCGCTGATATTATTCTCTTTGTTTTACACTTTCCTTGTCCTAGATTTGAGGACTTTGTGGGTTGGTCTATTAAGCGACATTGTGGCTGGTTACAGCAGGTTAAGTAGCTTTCTGGGTTGTTCTTCATGAAACAATAATGCATTGCAGATTTTCATCTGGAATAAATGGCATTAACTGCATTTTATTTAACATTTATTAAAAAATAAAAACTGGCATCAAAATGCTCCTTGTTGAACCTGCCGCCACATTTAAAAGTAACTACGTTGTCCAATCAGATTTATTTTGCTTGGCAATAGATGATGAATTGGGGGCAACCCCTTCACAATGGAGGTTTTGTGTCTACGCCCAGCCCAAGCTATTCACAGGCCCTACGCCTGCAGTGGAGGTAGAGAGGCTACAGGGCAAAGGAGGCCCACAGTGAAGCCAAACCTGGAGGTACAATAGCTTTATGCTAATGGCTGCATATCGCCGGGGACCCCACTGAAACAAGGGTTCTACGAGGCCACTGAGAGGACCAGGGGCCACTCGGAGGAGAAATGAACTGCTATTAATAGGCTACACACACACACACGTGCACGCACGCATGCGCACACACACACACACTAAGGGGGTTGTCTGGAGGAGAGAAGGATGGCTTCTCTTTAATCCACTCAGTTCAGACAGTTTCATTCTGTGACCCCTCTTTCAGACAACATACAGCGATGTGAATCAAAAAGGGAACGGCAAACTAAGTATAAATAAGTTGTGTTTATTAAAAAATATATATGGTCCAAAAGTGTCATACAATATACGAAGTGCATATACAATGAAACGTACAGTATTTACAAATGTGTTCACAAGGTAATGTTTAGGGGTATTCACATCAAGCATGGGGCAGCAGAGCCTTAGTGGTCTGCTGCTGCTTTTCAGTCATCTTTCAGTCCTGTTCAGTAACAGTTGTTGTTATAGTTCACATAAGACAAAAATAAGTGGTTCCCTCTTGTTTCCAAAACTTGTAACCTTCCCCAGACTGCATCTTTCAGAATCTGTTAGTGGGAAGAAGAAAAAATCTGATTAGGGAACTGACAATACACAATATAATATACAATACCTCTGCATATAATCGAACAAAAATATTTGCTTTAACATAGCAAACAATGTGTTCATCAAGCCAGCCAACATTTACTACTAGAAGCATTTCCATGTGCACAAAGATGCATACCTGTGGAACAAGCTAGTGAAATCCAATAGCTCGTACTCTTCAGAGCTAACGTTTCCATAGCTGCATCCATCCTCCGAAGAAGATGAGTAGGTTGAGTTGGGGGACTCTGGACCCGCCGAAATGCTGCTTGAAACGGTCATTGAGGGGTATGGAATGTTGCCGCTCTGAAAAACCTCTGACACCGTGTCACTCTCTTCAAGGACTTGCTGCAGCGCCCGAATATACTCCACAGCTGATCGGAGGGTCTCCACTTTACTAAGTTTCCCGTTATTGGCCACCCCGCTTGGCACATGCTGGCGCAGAGTTTGGAATCCAGCGTTTACTTGTCTGACACGGTTTCTTTCTCTCTCGTTTCGTCGGACCACCGATGCCAGTTGTTGCTGAGGAAAAGAATAGTTCAGTCCTGATATGTTGGCATTCCTTTTGCAGCGCAGGAGCGGCGGAGAATTGGAGCACGCTTTTTTCAACACCAAGGACCGGGTCAGATGATGCTCTGTTGATCCGGTCGCACAGCTTTCTTGAATTGGAGAAGGTAAGGAGAGAGGTTGGCTTTCTGATAGCCTCAGATTGAACGAACATTTGACACCGCGTTTAGCTAATGTGACAGTGGTGGTCTCCATCGATTTAGAAATGTTGATAATTATTTGAAACAACTGTTGGAAAAATATAAATTATGCACAACTGTGTGGGAAAGTCCACTGCTATTCTGCGAAGGATTAATGTTGTGGTGAGAGTAATACGGCTTATATAGTCTATGTCTAGGGTAACTTTATATGCATGCACCGCCCACACTTCTTTGCACACTTCTGAGAGGGACCGGCCCCACTGGTCATCCCTAGAATCGCGAGCCAGACGCGTGTGCTTGTCAACTCATCACACAGGAGGGGCATGCACGTTTCAACTTCAGTAAGTAGAGGATACCGGGGACAATGTAACAATTTTTGGTTTTGATGTAATTTCTCAAAAACCTCTTCAACAATTTAATACAATTATTTATGTAAGTAACATGTATCTGTGTTTTATTTGTTGACAGTATTTAAGCAATGTTAGTCACAACATTGATTAAAACAATAGTCAAATGTTACAACTGCCCCCGAGTGAAGAAGCGATTGTGGCAGCAGATGGGGGCAATTGTAACCACACACATAAATGCCTTCATAAAAATAGCAAGGACCAAACTCCCAAGAATATATAGTTAAAACAACGTAATATATATTGAACAATTAATTCCAGTTTAAAGCGGCTAAATGCTTTTTTTGTATTAGCGGATTGTCAAAAACTTTCTACATTTTGCATATGGGATGATGAAAAAAATCATCCCTCTTGAGTTCTCAATATTTAACACTCATTTGTCTGCCACCGTTTGTCTCCCGCGAAACTCATATTTTGCTTTATGGCACAAGGAAGTAGGGTCACTAAATTAGGAAGAGAATATCATACTTGGAGAATAAACGTTGATCGTGCTAGCAACATGCAGTGACCACGAGCATTCTGCATGTCTTCTATGCTACGGTTTGGTAAAATAATTACACTAAGCAAATGGGGTTCCCAAAACCAGAAACTATAGGCAGCAATAATTAAAATAGTATAATTAATCATATAAATATAATTATAAAAACCATAATTAATAAGAACCAGAAACCGCATCACACAAAAAGGATTTCAGCCTCATCACCATTAAAAAGTCTGTGTAACTGACAACAAAATTAAGTGAGTCACAAACCATTTGACCAAAAACATCTACATTTGATAATTCATAGAATTCCCAACCTGCTAAATGTATTTCTATAAAATAATAAAACCGAAACTATAACCATAAAACTGGAAAACTGCAAAATGGGAACACAATTGCATGTGAGTCAAAACAAATGGGGGAACTCTTATTCTCTCATCTTATTCTAATAATTTTTTGAAGTGAGGTATGCAGGGCACATCTCAGTTGCTTTCCCAGTTGTGGCTCAAATTCTATGTGCTCCCATCTGTGCAAAATACTTAACCACTGGACTATGCCAGAACAGAAAGCATAATGTCACATAAAACGGTGTTGGATACCATCACTAAGCCGGACATCATTTTGATGGTGTTGGGGTCAATTGTAACACCGCGTTGCAATTGTCCCCAACTGTACCACCCATGACAAGCTGCCCCGCTAGTTAGAAACAACCAGGGTTCGAGTTATGTGGGAGCCAATGGGAGCTCATACAGAGTCATACATCTGTGGGGGTCGCCAATACAGTGCACCGGCTATTATTTATCTTCGCCACTAACGTTAGCGACCCCCACAAAGCTCAGATTATAACTCGAACTCTGGAAACAGCTAATATTTGACAAAGATATCAAAATGTTAGACCACACAATTGTCAAACTAAATAGATGTAAAGACAGTATGAGGAAAATGCTATAGATGAAAAAAAGTATTTTCACACCTCAAAAAGCAGCTTTGTCAGAAAAACCTTGACAAGTATGAGGTATCAGTTTATCCTTCGGTAGGCAGGGATTGATCACCACAGAGCATGTGCATAATAAATGTCATGGTATGATTGGTGCAATTTGAGATGTTACAATTGCCCCTTATTACAATGGCCCCCGGTCTCCTCTACCTTGGTAGTAAGATAAAAAATCAAGTTAAACTGTACATTAACCAATTCAAAGTAGAAGATTCATTCACAGGTTCTGTTGAAAATGCTTAGAGTTTATTTGCATATATCCCAAATAATCACACCCAAAACAGAGAGGCTACTAATCTGCTTAAACGTCAGATGTTTTCCACAAACCAATTCCCATTTTAGCCAAACTCTGTACAATGCAAAATAATATTTGGGTTATCAAACTTATTTAAAGGAATAACATACATAGAGTGGCTAAATAAAATTGTATTTAAAACTGTATTGTAATAAATTGTATTTTATATAGAAAATAACCCATACAAAGATAATCTACCTCATAATGCACAGTGAAATGGTCAATAGGAGTTAGACCATGTCCTTTTAGTTTGGTTTTAAGATAAAGAACAATCACAATCTAGAAACACAGTATAAAGTATCAATAAAACGTTTTTTAAAATAAAATAAAACATGACGTTTAAAATACATTCCATGTCTCGTTTTATGAGGTTCTTGATGTTGTTCTTAATCCACCTGGTGTAGGAACACCTGGAACAGAGATTGAAATGGGTTAATATCCATATGTCTATAGTTTGATCAATCTCAAGGAGTATTCAGTGATGGAAGGTAGAGACTTGCATCTCTGCTTCCTCATTGTGTTCATCACAGACAACTGAAATAGCCGTTGTCTCATTGGCCATGTTTTCCTTTCAATCTCTACAAGGAATCATTGAGTCGACCGTGACACCAAAGAATAACGTATGATATTATACCTTTAGGGAAAATCAACTCTGTCCGGCGTGTATGTCCTTTCAGACACACCAATGTTTCCTCTGTCACACTGTGCAATCAGAACAGTACGTTGTTGTTACCCATTGTAACCTCACTGATTCCCCATCAAACATAATTTATTGAATACATTTTTACACCATAAATTTAATGGAAAGCACTGGAAATATTACGCAGCGCACACATACGCACAGCGCACTTACAGGTCATAGATGTTTTCATCAGTTTGATTTTTCCAGTCCCTCCAGATGTGATAATGTGGACAGCCTTTCTCGGGACAGGGGCTGTGGATCTGGTGGGCCAGCCCTGGCCACTGTGTGGACAGCCCAGACAGCTTAGACATCACTGAGAGGATCAGAGTCCATGGTCTACTGTACTCTGAGTGCATGGAAACAAACAGGAGAGGGCCTTCAGAAACAAGAAGGTCTGAGCCAATGGCTCTGGTACACAGTCGTGTCCCTGAGAGAATGCCTACGAGAGACGTCTCACCGTTGTCCTCTGGTCTCCTGCTGCGGATCTCTATGTACTGGTCTTCCTCCATGCTCCTCTGTCTCAGGAGCACCAGAGTCCGATTAGAACACAGCAGACACTGCTCTTTGCCTATCCAGTGGGTCGGAAACAGCGAGCACGTCTTGATGATGAGCCTGAAAGACAAACGGAAGAAGACAGGAGGGACTTTGGTGAACGCCACACCGCAACCCCAAAACATTGCCTGCTGGGGACTCCGGTCAAAGTCTGTTTCGACATCACAGACAAAATGTTCGGAGCGTTGCCAACTACCTGTGGAAGAAGCCGTGGGGGATCTCAGGGAGTAAGTACACGCGGATGTTGAGGTCATCCTGCCGGTCCTCCCCCCACATATCGTTCACCCTCTGGCTGTCCTGCAGATAACAGGGGAACAAGCAGGTGCGGTCGAGGTCTCGCTGCTTGACGCTGGGCGAATACCACGGCGTCTCTGGGATGAATTCAGGGGCCTGGGGGTCCAGGGGGCTGCCCAGCTGGGCGGGGAGGCAGACCTCAAAGTGCTGCAGCAGGTTGAGCACGATGCCTTCCTCGGTCTGGGTGCCCACCACCTCGGTGACCAGGTCCTCCTCCTCCAGCCCCAGCCCTTGGAGCTCCTGGCTGATCAGGATGCGCATGGCCACGTGGTGCAGGGTGGCCTTCCCTTTGAAGTCGCCCATCCACCTGCTCCTTACGACCCCTGGCAACTGCTCGCGCAGGATCAACTTTCTGGGGATCTCGCTCAGCTTCTGCTCCAGGTCAGGTCTCACGATGGTCTGGAGAATGAAACAGAAAAAAAATCAAAAAATCATTCAGGAATGGGTGGCACTGGTTGCTCTGTGAGATAATGTTTCTCTTCTTGTCAATGTGTGGGTGGCTATGCTGACCTTAAAGAGAGAGATGAGGATGGACGGCTTGATGAAGACGGTGT
This sequence comes from Galaxias brevipinnis, assembly GCA_036023535.2. Lineage (NCBI taxonomy): Eukaryota > Metazoa > Chordata > Actinopteri > Galaxiiformes > Galaxiidae > Galaxias > Galaxias brevipinnis. Next base: position 17,010 of record JAVQIZ010220821.1, on the reverse strand, counting down.
CACGCAGGGCACAGACGTCTTCATACCACACAATGATCCCAATCCGGTGGAGGTAGCGCAGGATAGAGTTGAGGTTCTCGCTGTTCCGCTCAGCGTGGTTCGATTTCAACATTTCACTCAGCTCAGAAGAGGAAACTATTCCTAAGAAATAAAAGACGCACGTAGAACAAGAACAACGCACTAGCTTTGTCTGAAAAAGAAGAAACTTTATCAAGAAGTAAGAGGAACTAACCGTGCAGAGGAATTTGTTTGTGCTCACTAAGGTCCTGAATGGCCTTCTCCACCTCTTCATAACTTTTGGGCAATGTTCTTTCTGCACAGGGAAATGTTTGATCCTTGGTCTGCTTCCAAATATGTTCCATGAAATTGAGGATTTCATCCTTCCTTGTGTAGTCAATAGTTACGAGATCCAGAACCTGGAAGTTACAGGACAGTTAAATTTGATTAAAAAAAATATTACATTACAAATAATAGGCCGATACATAAATCAGAGAAACAATAAACTTGCCTGTAAATTGTAATCTAAAAGATTGGCCAGCTCCTCCATCTGGTCAGAATAGACAGATGGGTCTTTGCTGTCAGCCAGATATTTCTTCTTTACCTCTAAAGCTTCCTTCTTTTCTGACTGCATGTCTTTCACTTTCCTTTCAATGTCTCTCTTCTTCTCCTGGATCTCCTCCACGTCCCGGCACTGGTCACAGTGGGTGCCCACCAGGAGGACCACAGAGTCTGGGACACGCAGCTGAATGTTGTTGACCCAAAAGCCCACCTTCTCACCAAACGACTGGGGGTCTTTGATGTTGTAGCTAAAATGTAAAGAACACGCCATGTACAATAGTTGAACTCACATTAAAAGGCTCATTCACTGACACTCGTCAGTGAGATTTCGTGCCAATAAATGATCCCTATGTAGACCTACTTACCTGGCCAGATCCACGGCGAGGATGACGAGGGCTCGCGGAGTGATGAAGACGTGATGAGTCAGGTAGTACTCCTGCTGTCCGGCAAAGTCCCAGAACAGGAAGCGGACTCCCTGGCTCTGCAGCTGACTGATCTCGATGCCCTCCGTCCGGTCCTCCTCCCCCACCTTCACGGGCCTCCCGAGCACCAGGCTGCGCGATAGCGTGGACTTCCCCGCCATGGAGGAGCCCAGGAACATGGTCTTCACGGTGAAGGTGGTGCTGTTGGTGGCGGGGCTCTCCTCCATCAGCCGGAAGTAGATCCGGATGTCCTCCACGCTGCCCTCGCACACCTCCTCGGGCGGGCATCTCAGCGGGTTCCCTGTGGCCTTGAACATGCTGAGCTCCGAGCTCCCCTGCAGGAAGAGCTGGGGTGGGAGCTCCGTCACGTTGTTTTTCTCCACAAACAGCTCCTTCAGCTTGCAGAGCCCCACCACAGGCTGGAGGTCCTTCAGGCAGTTCTTGGACACGTTGAGGTAAGTGAGGCTGCGGCACTGACTCAAGTCCGCCGGCAGTTTGGCCAGACGATTGGTGCTCAGCTTGAGGAACTGCAGCTTGGCCAGCTGCGAGAAGACCCCCTCAGGGATAGATCTGATGCTGTTCTGGTTCATGTAGAGTTTCTCTAGATGGAGCAGGCTCCCGACCTCTGTGGGGAACTCCACTAGTTCGTTCCTCGACAGGTTGAGTTCTTTCAGGCAGAGCAGTTTGCAAAGGCCAGTGAACTGCTTCAGTTTATTTCTCTGCAGGTCCACTCGGATAGCCGCCTGTCCCTGGCTTAAGAGAGGAGTCTGAGAGAGGGACTTCAGCTTCCTGCCTGAAAGGTCCCATTCCTTTTTCCCCTGTCCTACACCCCAAGACAGATAGATTTGATTATTCAGTAATATGTAACATTCTCCTAAAAATGTTAACTAGCTGTGTACAAACTCAAAACTTTTTAAATTCATATTAATAACATACTGTGTATCACCATCTAGACAGATTCATTCTAAAGCACCCCATTAACCCGACAATCTATGACTCATTTGTTATTCGAAACTTAGTCATCGTCTGTGCTTACAGTGGTATTCACAATCATATTTGTAAAAGTAGGTTCCTGATAAGTGCCAGCATTATCTGTAATTCATACAATTGTTTATAATACATCAACATGTGAATCAAAATGTGACTAAAACTAAACTAAATGATCCTTCATGTTTTGCTCTACTGTACACACACATCAAGTACACGTAAGATTCGTAACAAGGAAAAGTTTTGTAGTAAATGCTTACCATTTAATCGAGCCATTTTTCAAGCCAATTTTGGTGTTGTCAGTTTGATATATCCTCGATACTTCATTCAGCAGTTTACCGGCAAGCCTGTACCATCATTTTCCCCTCACTTCCTGGATGGCTTAGGGGTGGAGCAATAACAGGTTCAAGATAAAACACAGATACTTTGACAATACAGAGTTGGAGAGGTGCCATTCAGGTTCCTTTCAGGCAACATTATGCCACCTCATTGACTCAAACCATTAGTAAACTCACACAAGTGTTGGTTTTAGATACATTATATGTACAGCATTTTAATCAGCATTAATCAGCAGTATGCGCTTAACACAGATAAGAAACACGTCTGATAATCTCAGAAATATCAATACTTTCTTGTCTTAATAAGTTTTCAATGTTGTGATATGCGAATGATTTTGGTTTCAATAGCTTGTCATTCCCATTCACAGCCAGTAAACCCAGACTTAGGTTTCACTTTCTAGTTTATACCACATGGCTTGGTATGAGTCAGAACTCTCTGTAGGCAGCATAGAGTGTGCATATACTGCCATCCTCTGGCCACATAGTATAGTCCTTTAAATTCGCGTCTCTTTCTTTTTACACCTCCTTTTCCTGTCTGCTGATGGACCAGGTAACCTTCCTCTACGGGGCTAAGTAGGTAGGACATACTGTTGTGTCTGTTGTCGGCTTGGGTGTTAGCTAATGCTTTGTCGGTTTACGTAGTCTTTGATTCATTAGCGAATGGAGAAGGCCCTCAGTTGTGGTGACACTCGTTATATCAGAAATCTGAGCACATGCTACAAGAACATACATATCACTTGTTAGTTTTGTTCTTGTTGTCCAGTTAAAACAGCACAGCAACGAAATACAATGCTACACTTAAACTAGAGACAAAAGACATTGGGAGATGGCCGTGTGGGGCTCCTGGGAGACCTGGCCTGGACCATCTGACTGTGCCACATTCCAGTGGGGGAGCTGGCCTGCCGCGTGGAGCGGAACCACAGAGGACTAGTGGTGGGGACACATCAGCCAACAGGTCCATTAGAGCTCCATCTCTCACCTCTTCATCCGAACCATCTGTGAAACCAAAGGGAGAGAATAACAGGACGCATCAGCACAGGCAGATCATTATCACTAAGATAAACTCTGTTGATGCTATTACTATAATAAAAACACAAAATTATAGATGTAGATGTAACCATTTTCACAATTCCCAGCATAGCCTTTTTCTATCAGTGTGTGTGTGCTTACCTTAAACCACTGGAGAATGTGGTCAGGGGAAGACAGGTTGGCAGTAGTCTGGTGTGGCAACAATATGCTCCACAAAGGCACTCAAACAGATGAGACACTTTTGTGGGTCCAGGTTCAGAGTTAGAATAATTTGTTCTTCTCTTTGCCTCCAAACGATATCTCTGTTGATATTTAAATATCATACAGAAACAGGCGTTTTAGAATCTTTTTAAATCAGAACTACAGGTACAGTTAAAAAGGAGAAGCGCTGTGGCTTGGATAAGGCAACGCGTGCATAATACATCTTATAAATGGGTCAAAAAGGATTTATCCTGCATTGGACACCTATGCCCAAATGTGTAGGTTTTGCAAGTTATTGATTGATCTTAATTCATGCCCTAATGAATTCTAATTGTTAACATTCTCCAATATAGCTATTCTATGTCAGCCATGATGTTATGGGAGTATGTCATGAGAGGTGCCACTTTTTTTTCATTGTAGTCAATATTTACATTTCAAATGGAATCTTCATGTTGTATCCTGTTGCTGATAGATGACACATAATCAGGGAGCTATTTGGCCTCCAGTTGCTGTTGAGTCATCTTGTGCTTTCACTGTGAGTCACCAGGCTTTGCATATGCTAATAACCCTTAACAAGAGCCTAAAGAGTCACTAGTTATGTTTTTTTAGGAGTTCTACTTTCTCCAAAACGTTGGACAGTTGAAGGCAACCCTTTGCTGCTAACGGAATGAATGAATCCATGTAGAGACCAAGTAAGCGCAGGCTCTTTATAAAAGCGTAACTACGGCCTACCAGGGCCTACGGGGCCTCAGGAAGACTAGAAGACCTTGTGGTATCAAGATGGACGTACAGTAGCAAAGACATCGAGAGCAGAACAGGAGGAATGTCTAGTAGTTAAGACCCTACAACAGGACTCTGCTGGTTAAACCTCTTGAAACAAATGGAAAATACTGCAGGCAGGTGAATTCTGTGGCTCCAAATGGCTCCAATGTTTATTACATTGCAATGCATAACAAACATGTGATTTAAAAAAAAAAGTGCTAAATTTTTACAGCGTACACGTGTAAATATTTACAAATACGTTTGTACAAATAGAATGTCACAGTTGCTGTAGTCTATACACCACCATTATTATTAAGTACTAAAAAACACTTTAGATGCAGTTCACAAGCTTTGGCTGTCTCTTCCTTCCCCTCTCTCTCTATCACACACAAACACACACACACACACACACACACACACACTGCACATAAAGCTACTCACTGAGATTTAACCAGCTGGATTCGGAGGTTGGTAGCTGCTTCCACTTCTTGTTTTACATAATAAGCAAGGTTCGAGACACGGCTTCAAACTTAAAACGTCTGAGGAGTCCTCCCTCCAATCTTCCGGCATCGACCGCCATCTTCAACTACTGCGCTCACTCGGAACTCGTTGTTCCTGTTAGCACACAGACACTGGCTCCGTCTGGTCTTCCTCTACGATCCCTGCGCTGTAAAGGTAGGACGGTTCTGGGGGCATGGTGTGTGTCGGCGACGGGGGGAGGTCGTTGAGGGAGGGTGCCGGCTGGACTCCGGTCTGCAGGATGAACTGTTGCAGGTTGCACTGCCTCAGGTCCTTGTTGAGTTCCTCCACCCCCACGCATCTGTCCTGGAAGAATCGACACGGCTGATCAGGACCCGACCCAACAAATTCCCATGCAATTGCACAGAGAGCTAGAGGATTGCGTTGGACACTTTACATTTTAGAACAGTGCTTGTGAAAAGTCAGACTGGACAGAGAATAGCTATTTTTAGGTGCTACCCATTTTATCCACATGGGGGCAAAGGCATTATAGATTGAACAGATATTGGAACAGAGATTTCGTCAGCAGGCTTCAAAGATTACACAATGACAAATCAATCCTTCCGAGATGTTGTGTCTCACAAATATCACCTGTATTCTAGCCTCTACAGCCTGCAGTTCTCTCTCCGTCTCGCTCAACGAGGCCTCCAGCTCGGCTCCGTGCTGCACTCGACTGTGCAGCTCCTCCTTCAGTGACGCAAGGGCTTTCTCTGCCTGAATCTTGTCTGGCTTTGAGCTCTGTCGCTGGGCCTCCAGCGCGACATCCTGGCCCAGCCTGGCTGAATTGGTCTGGAGGTCCTCCAGCCGGTAGCTGTAATCATCAAGGGAGCGGCGGATCTGACCTAGTTGTCTGTCCATGTCTGTAGAGTAAAGGTAATTACATGATTTATTTTAATTTTTACGTCCATTGTGCACTTTTTTGTGTACCACAGAACCTATTATATTTGTGATATACAATATCTGGAAGTTATTGAACACGTTTTGTTAAATTCATATCATTATTTATTCATAACGTACCCTGCTCTTTTTCTGATTCTTTCTGCAGTTGCTCCTCCCAGTACTCCTCTTCCTCCAGTTCTCCTTCATTTGACTTTAACCTCCGCTCCAGCTCCTCAATCTCCTCCTGCAGGCCCGGAGTCAGGTCTGGGACTGGAGATGAGAACCTCGCCCAGTCCGGAGTTTCTTTCTCCAGGTCTTTAAGCTGGGCCTCCAGCTTCCTCACCCTCTCCTGTTGCTGCAGCACTTCCCTGAAAACCTCTTCCTTGGACGGGGCAGGGGATGAGGGGAAAGCAGGGTGAGGGGAGACCAGCGATGGGGCCGGAGAGGTCCTGGGCTCCGGCGAGGCTCTGGGGGAGGGGGACCAGGCCCTGGTGGTCTTATTCCGTCTAGGCACCGTAGAGGGGCCCAGGTTGAATGTGAGGGCCTTGTGTGGCTCTCTGTTGTTGGGGGGAGGTGGTTCTCCTTTCCTGAACAATTGGTTGACTCTCTCGGGGTTCAACCCGTGTGGCCCATCGCCAAGGCTGGGCCCAGTTCTGCGCAGGATGTACTGGACCTCCGAGGCCATCTGGCCCAAAGAGGCTAGAGACTGGAGAGGGCAGTCGCTGGCCATTAGCTGCCTCTCAGTACCACGCAGCTTCTGGATCAGAACATAGCGACCGGTCTGACCTGGGAGAACCGGAAAAAGAGAAGCCTAAGACGTGCTATAATCTCATGGGCACAAAGCGTTCCTTAAAGGAAGAGTTCACTATTTTGGATGTTTGTTTCCGGGAGACATGGAAATAAGGTCCAAAAGCCTCCAAAACAGTGAACTTTTCCTTTGACATTTAGTCAAACCCAAAAAAAAACTTTTGCTGGAACACTTTAAGTTTGAGATGAAACATGTGGACATGAAACCAGCAACGCTGCGGTGACTTACCGGTGGCCTGTGCGAGAGCGATGACCACTTCCTGGCAGGGAGTGTCCAGCGTTAGTCCACACACGACTCTGGCCACGCCCTCCACCCATACCTTCAGCTCCATCTGCGGCTGCTGTCCGTCAAATCCAGCAAGACATGGCCTCTGCGTCCACCTGAACGAATAAAGACAGATTCTCAGGAGTCACATAGGAGCAGGAACACCGCTGAGCACTGTTCTGTCATGAGAAGGCTGTGACCACGCTGGGAACCCAGTCCGTTACCGGGCCTGTCATGGTGGGGTGATGCGTGACTAAGGAGAGCAGAGCTGATTGGCGCACAGAGCTAACGTAGTAAGCCGATCCGTGTGGCGTCAACATCCAGTTATGAAGCTGAACCAGTTCAACGTGGTTCTGTGGCCATTTCCAGTAAACCAATGGGTATGTACAGGAGATGCCAATGTGGGCACTGCAGCGGCAAGCAAATGGAGCTCTGCAAAATCCTAAAAAGCATCTGTCCCTTCCCCCTCGCCTTCTATCTCTTTCCCCCTTCCTCCCTCCCTCCCCCCCTCCCTCCCTTCCTTCCTTCCTGCCTTCTCTCCTCCTGCCCTACTTTCCTCCTAGACCTCAGTCTCCTCACACTCCTCTGAAGTGCTGTGGGGGAGATGTTTGATCAGCTACAGTCGGGCACCGAGGCAAACAGGAGGGACCGGTTTGGACTCCTTTTCTCGGCGTGGACATTCTTGCACATGGCCACGGTCCAAAGCACTGATTTTATATCAACAGCATAGTGTCAGTAGATACTGTACCTTACAATGTACTACTCCCCTCATTGGACTCTTGGGATTTGTTGAACATGTCTGGGATATAATATAGGCCATATACATGCTGTGCACTAATTGGGTCCATGGATTATTGTCTGAAGGACCAGGTGTTTTACTGGAACGACAACGCACTCTATTTCTCTCTAAGACTATCTGTCTATCTATCTATCTATCTATCAATCTATCTATCTATCTTACGCAGGCATAGAGTTACACTGAAACCACAGAGACAGACACATGCTCTGTTTAACCAGGGAGAGCCACGCACACTCTCCACCCTCAGGTTAAGACGGCAAGCAGCACACAATGGAATGAGAGAAAGGCAGAAACAAAGGCAGGTATGCAGAGTTTCAGGTGAGGCCAGCTGCGTCCGGTCCCGCCCGCCAGGCAGAGCAGAAATAGTTTCTACCGAGAGGAAGTTTTGGTTCCAGTGTGGAACACAAGAGGCAGGGTGAGTGGAGCCCGGGAATGTGGCAGTGATATACTGGCATTCCTTGGCAACCTGGGCTCCTCCCACATACCACTGCACAGGTCTCTGTGTACAATCAGGCCCCAAAGATAAGCCAATGACAGCAGAGTTTAGTGAAGACTGTGGGCTTTGTTTACATTCGAACGTCATAGTTTCTGTTTGAATGAGATTGTGGAGCCATATTCCCGTGACCTAACATTAAGGGATGCAGACAAAGTGAAGGAGAGAGCTTTAATTAAGGAATAAGGATCAAGTTTGTGTGCGCAACAAGGCGAATGAGCGGTGACATGTTCTGGCCAAACACACTTGGAAATCATTTACCTGAGCAGAGCTATTTACAACCATAACATCTTATCAGTAACTTTCCCTCGCCAACAGAGCGGAGCAGAAGTGCTAAACTGTGGATAGCTCAACATTGGCAAAGTTACCCTTTCCACAACATTTTGTCCTGTACCTACACAGAAACACACAGGTACAGAGACAAATAAGTACACAAAAGCACAAAATGGAAAGAGCAGATTTCCCTCTAACACAAAGAACAGTGCTTCCAGCCCTCGCCACTGAAAGATTTGCCTCTCAAGTACAGACGCCAAGAAAGACCGATCTGTTCTAACAAGACGAGCAGAAGTAAGTTCTGAAGGTACCTGATTCCTGACGACTCTTCTCCTACGCCTGCTTTCCCAGTTCACCCCAGTAAGTCCAAACAGATGTCTTTGATCCGAAACGCTCAAAGCAAGGGGACCTGACCGATGTGGTGCTCTCTACACAGACGTGTGAGCCACTAAACTGTTTTGTTAAACCACTGACACCAGCCAGACACTCCCCTAATGAGAGGGAGGGATTAAAGGGTTAGCATCGGAGCTCTGGAATGCAGCCCTTCTGGGCGCACTGTCTGTCGGACAGAGGCTGCTCTCTCTCTCTCTCTCGCTCTCTCTCTCTCTCTGTTTTTTTCTCTCTCTCTCTCTCTCTCTCTCTCTGTTCTCTCTCTCTCTCTCTCTCTCTCTCTCTCTCTTTCTCTCTCAAAGGATCCACACATTGATTTACATACTCAAGACCCCTACTTTGACCTCCGCCATACGTCGTCAGTGGTAGTAACAAAGAGAGGAATGTCTGGATCTCCCCTACTGTACATCACCCACACACATTCCTGTAAGGCCTAAAGCTCCAAAGGGCTCCGCTGGCCCCTTGGCACTTGGTTTCACTGAGGGCCTAGCCAAACGTTCACACACACAGCCCGATCCCACCACACAAAGAAAAGTAAACAAACTCTCTCTCTCTCCACACACGCACACACAAACAGACACACACACACACACACACATTAACATGCAGGTGGCAATGACCCATGCTCCTCCAAACACCACTAGGACCGTGGGTTATTTGAAATGCTATAATCCAAACTGACCACTAGAGTGCAGTCCTCCACTCTACAACACGATGACCTCCATTACAAAGGAATGCCAATAAACCACTGAATGGGTCAAATTGATCAACTATGCTACGTTATGTTACGTATTTTTCCTCATAATTATAGTTTCACTACAGACATCCGTTTGTGATGCAGTCTCACAGTCTCCAGACCTAATTCAAGGTTCCCTTCGTTCTTCGCTGTCCGTCACCGGCCCAAGGACTACCTGAGGGAAACCGCAGTGACGTTTATTTCTCCCGCTGAAGGTTTATCCTGCACATCAACTGCTGTGTAATTCCCTGTCACCACGGATGATGGATGCAGTGCTGGAGTACCTGCAGGCCCTGCTGTCCACCTGCTCCTCCCCTGTCTCTAACCCCGTCCGTCAGCAGCCAAACAGCTGTCTGCCTCCCACTGAGAGGCTGAGAATAGTCACACCACCACCAGGCAGCTTCTCCCTACCACGTCCAAAACTTCCATAGATCCACGGCCGATGCGTACATGCGTACATTGCGGATCCCAGAATCCACCATGAGCCCTCTGCTGCTGACTGTTGTTGATCTAGAGCCCAGCCACCAGCGCTGTGCTCGACCGGAGGGATGGAATGTGGACCCATTACTCTGCTGAATGTACTTGCTGGCTGGTGCCAGGGGGCGTCATTTGGAGCGTGCCATTTGGTCGTCTCTCTGTGTGTTGGTGGCCGGCGTGGGTGGATGGGGGTAGGAGAAGGAGGGAGGGGGGGAGGGAGGGGGTTAGTCGTTGCCCACAGCGACAGCACCAGAGTCAGGCCAGAGGATGACCTGTCACCTACCCGGCCCTCTCACCTGCTGAGTCTGCCAGCCCCCGGGCCCGTCTCCACCAATCACCCCCCGCTGTGCCAGGCTCTGCAGCCAATGGGGATTGTCGGCTGTCCCTCTCCTGTCAAGCCATTGGACGAGCAGCGCTAATGATCCCCATCAATTGTGGAGAGGTGGCGAGGGCCCGGGGTAACGGTGGTGCACTTACCCGGCCCAGCCCTCCACTCTGTCAGAGGCTTTATGGAATTGGACGAGGAGATTGAAGGCAGACAGTGAGGTGAGCCCCCAGTGGCTTAGCCATACAGCCAGGGTTTAGGCCAGAGGGCCTGTATCACGGGGGCTGGAGAGGCGTGGGACCACTGGCTGTGGGTTCCTCTGGAGCCAGGCTATGGTTTGGTATTCCAGGCTTAGACTCTGCCATTAGAGATTGCCGGGCTTTTGCTGCAGGGGAGCTTTCCACCCTGGTCTCCGGTGGGAATGAGGCAGGTGCTCGACACGCAGGGAGGCTGACTCGAGAACGTGGAGTGGAGCCGCAGCCGTTGCCCTCTTTTCCCAGACACGTCAATCATTACTCCGAGAGCTGAACCCCATGCGCTTTAGCACGGAGGCGCACTCACATGCACACACATACACATGCAGGTCCAATATCAAACACTGCACGAGTTAGCGGGTTGCTGTGGGTGATGTCAGAAATGTATATGGAGTGAATATTACAACGAGCTGCCTGTTGGTAAACCAGAGACTAGAGAGGGAAAGAAAGGGGAAGGACACTGTGATGAAGCGTTAGTAATTATGGGTTCTCGCCAATGTAATTGCACTTCTCTAATCTGCATGGATATGCAACTCAGCAGTCTAAATGAGCAATTTTGTAAATACCCGTGAACTGCAAACATAGCATTACATTCTCCCTCTAGATTGCTAACAATTGGTGGCTTCAACGCGACAGTCCTGCAGGCCACAATTAGAAAACAAGCACTCTCTCCTTCACCCTGCTCTCTCTTTCATGTGAAACTGCAGCATAGCATTATAGTCGGCGAACCAAAGAGGACGAGGATCTCCTGGATGGAGGCACTGGGCCATGTCTTTCTCTCTCTCTCTCTCGCTCTCTCTCTCTCTCACACACATACACACACACACACACACACACACACACACACACACACACACACACACTCAAACTGTCCCCGATGTGTGGACAGATCCTTGGAGAGGTGTGATGTGTGACATGACAGCCGTTATCACCTCGGAACAGAGCCGCAGAACGTCGACTGATACTGGGGAAACACACGCCGATAAGGACCTCTGACTGATGCTCTGAAGACACACACACACACACACACACACACACACACACACACAGCGAGGCCCTCTCATTGTAGGGACTACCTCCTGGGGATAACACACATTAACCAGGGAGCACTAACTTAATAGAAACACCAACTGAGGCTGGAAGCCACCAGAAGCCCAGACTCCTCAGCTCCATAAATCAATACTCCCTATATTGCTTTCCATGGCTGGGAGTTCTGTAGTTTGATCTGTGCCTGTTAGTCTCTCAAAGACACTTGTCTCGTTCTGTTTGGAGGTTGAAGCCTTCATACCGTCGGCTCACCGCTCACCAAGATGGCTCAGAGCAAGCAACAATCCGTCTTTCCCCTTCTTGCGTAATGTGCAGTGAGTAACTGAGGGTTCCTTTGATCAATCAAACACGTTTGCCGTCTGGACCGGAGGAGAACCTCAACAGGGTATCAATAGTGTCGGCCTCTCTTGGAATAAGCGCTCGTGTTGTTCCTTCTCCATTGCACGTTCTCTCCTAATGAGCACCACGTGTTTCCCTCGACTTTTTTCCCCATTGACGAACGATAAGCCGCCTTGCGCTTGCACCGTTATCGCCGCCTGTAGATTGTGCTGCGGTGTGAAAGAAGGCAGGTGTTGGTAAGAGGGCGCCGCTCTCAAGGCCAAGGCTGGTTTCACCCGCGTGTCCCTCCAACAGAATGTCAGGAGAGGTTTTTTGTCCATTTGGCTGTTTTTTTTTTTGGTTTGTTTTTTTGCAATGACTCTGCCAGGGTAGAGTCTCTTAGCTCCAGCCCGTGTGCGCGCCCCTCGCCGGTATACTGCTTTGTTGGCAAGACAGCCACAATAGAGCTGACTAATGCAGAAATAGACTGCAGGCAAAGCTGCTACTCCAGAAATGTCTCCAAAAGTCTGTGCCACTCTCCCTCAGTATGCACGTATGCGGCTCAATGCCAGTACTATTGAAAACGCATAGCATGTGTATACCTCCACAAACCGGTCAGTGATGAGATTATCCACATCATCCAATGCAATAAACACCCACCCTGTGTAACAGAAACCGCTAATTGCATGAAGCTCCTAATTGGAGCAAAACAGTTTAATGTAATTCCTTTCTGATTTGCTTTGGGCTGTTATGGGAAGATTACATAAATCAAGTCTAATGACATAGTTATTTTTGAAAACTCGCTTTTTCCACAGAGGGTTTTAAAATCTCTTTTCAGTCGCAGAAACAGGCTAATGTCCTTGTCCCTGGTCAGTGGCATGTGCTTGTGCACGTGTATGTCTGTATGTATGTGTGTGTGTGTATCCATGTGTCTCTGTGTATTAGTTCCTCTCATGTCTGAAGCACAGAGACTTAATGTGTTTGTTTCTCAGGCGCTAATGGCTCCTTCAGCCACAAATCATTAAGTGGGGGAGGCATGTGTTTGAGGGACGGAGCGCACGCGTGGGAGGGCCAGAGAAAGCAAAGGAGGGAGAGAGAGGGGGGGGGAGAGAGAGGGGGAGAGAGAGAGGGATAGAGTGAGCAATTAAAAAGGGGGTGAGAGTGCCCGTGATAATGAATGCAGGAGTGTCACATATGCGTGAAGAGAGCGGCACAGCCAGGCTGGGTGGGTGGGTGATCTTCAGGCAGGGAGTCAGTGCTCTGTGTTGGACGAGGGGACAGCAGGAGGAACACAGCAGCAGCAGTCACTATGGGAACACACTCATCTAGCTGTGATTCCACACTGCCCTTTGATAACACCAAGCCGTACTTATCTTGATCTCAAATTTTCACTATACTCGTCGAATGGTTATTGGTTTTCAAATTGCCCCGGGATTAAGTTTAGGTTGTCATCACATGCCATCGGCACATCTTGCACGCACTTGAAACGCTCACGATGCCCCCAAGGCAAACATTTTGAATTTTCTAAAAGACTCCAATGTGGTAAGTAAGTAAGGCTGATCTCTGTGAAGTACTCCAGAGCTGACACGATCCACTTCTCCCCACAGCAGACATGTTGAGTCAACACAGAGGTGTGTGGACGTAAACACCTCCTCGTAGAATGCCTAAAAATATGAAGCTAAATATTGCAGTGATGAGGAGGAGGACCGGCCGTGGTGACCAGACAGTCGGATCACGTGAAGGATGGTGTCTCGTACGTGGACGTGGCGTGGGGACACTCACTCCACAGAAAGCCCAATGATTGATCTCTCTGGGAGGTCACGACCTCTTATGCAGAAACCCCCTAGCAGTGTTGTGGGGAGGAGGAGGTGTGTATATAATTAATCGGAAGTACTTCCAGTAAAAGCCCTCCCGCGAGGACCACCACTGTCCTGTACTGCATCTGAGGCCCCCTCTCTTTGTTAGGGACCGGGCACGGGATTGAGGGAGGGAGGGAGGAGGGGAGGGCCCATCTGTCACTGAGCTGGCTGGGTCAGAGGCTTTTGTTGTGGTGGAGGGATGAGATAGAGAGAGAGATAGATGGTAGTCCTCCCTGTGGAGCATGGACCCACCACTGCTTTAATCAAGTCAGAGTGCCCGGCATGGCGTAGCACACGTAGGCCCACACACGCTCACACACAAACACACAAAGAGACACACTCTTACACGCAGTCCAAGCTCCTACTCCTGACAGCCCCGGCTTGAGTAGTGTAGACTGTGGGTGCTGAGCCAGCTGTACTGTAGCTGTAGTACCACCACCAGGGAGTTTTGATGCCTAGCAGGGGACCTGTGCTGACAGCCCAAGCAGTCATTTTGGAGATGCTATATAAAGACACCAAAACTTTATTGGCAACATATTGCGACTTGCCACATAGGGAGGGGGATAAGTCAATCTCATGCAACTACCCCCATTATATCCACCTGCCAAGAATATCATCTTTCTGGGTTCAATATTCCTACTTGTCCACTGCATCTGATCCAATGATTTCTGGAGAAACTAGTCCAAGCAATTGTAAAATGCCCCTTTGATTTATTGTATATCTTTTTTAAATAGATATCTGACACGTTCTGTAGATGCTTGCAGTGAGCGGATGCTACCGCGCTATGCTTCCCTCACCTCGACCTGAATTCAATAATCAGCAGCTCCTGCGCCTAGTGCGTTGCGCGCATGCGTGTGTCTCCAGATTGTACGTTTGAGCGTCAGTCAGCACTAAATGCTATCCCATCAGATTTCACCCAGTGGGCTATGCTGCTCCACTCTCCTCTGATCTGTGCAGAAATAAGGGCGGCGAAATAAAACAAAAATGTTAACCAGATTTAAAAACGTTGTTTGAGCAGAACATTAAGAAGACAAAGACGGAACATCGGTGGACAGTGAAAGGAAGAAACACAGCAGAGAATTTAACCGACCATCTGCGCGGAGCAAAAGAGAGAGAGAGGGGAGGACGCCAAACGAGGCAGCCCACTGTGCAGTGGAATAGCGATTTTGGTTCACATATACGAACATTTGGAACCAACATTTGCTTATTTAATAATCCTTACAAATTCCGCACAAAATGTCATCGTCTGTCAAAGACAACGGCGCACACTATGCCAACTATGTTGGACCGTATCGCCTGGAGAAGACGCTGGGCAAAGGACAGACAGGTTAGTGGTCTCCTCTATGGTCCTGCTCTCATCTCGTCTATAATGGATTGTACTTGTCTTTAGGATAACATTT
Organism: Galaxias brevipinnis; assembly: GCA_036023535.2. Classification (NCBI taxonomy): domain Eukaryota; kingdom Metazoa; phylum Chordata; class Actinopteri; order Galaxiiformes; family Galaxiidae; genus Galaxias; species Galaxias brevipinnis. Next base: position 1,872 of record JAVQIZ010220821.1, on the reverse strand, counting down.
CCTGTGTGACTTTGTCGTCTACATTTAATGCTGCATTTTCGAGAGCTTAACCTGGGCTTTTGCAAAGCTTCGCTTTGGACAATAACGAGTTCCCAACCAATGCGGGATTAAATGAGGCCATTGAGAGCTACGGATTCCCTACCGTGATAATAGCCAATGCAGGGATGACTTGGCAGCAGAGCATGCAAGGCAGACTACAGTAGGATGATGGGCATCTCTGGTAACGCAGTGCTGCCTGACGCTGACTTCCCATAGAACCCCTTTTACATTGTCGAGTCTTCCCTGGGTCCGTGTAAATGCTGAGCATCCATCCACATTTAGATTCCACCCGTGCTGTGAGGCTGATCCAAGCTAAACTATAGGCAGGGCAAGCCAGGATACCGAACTCCCGGTGTCAGAGACCAGCATTACGGCCTGGATAATACGTTCTCTTTAATCTATGCAGTGGTCCGGTCACACCGTCACGGTCTGTTTCATTTCACGCGTTTCATCGGCAGTGTAGTGACTGAATGTGTTGACACAGCCCTCAGATTACATGGGCTTTAGTCCAGTGCCAGCAGCTCCCTTTGACTCTCGTAGGACATCCCATCCTCTGTGGCCACTGGCCCTGTAGGAGGCGAGGGGCCCACTGCACTGCATACACGCGCTGGATGACCTTACTCAGTAGGATTCAGAGAGTGCACCAGACTAGGTAGGATGGCTCTCATTGGTTCTTGGTGAGTGGATTTCTCGTTAGACCTCGGCGGTTTTATGATTAGGCCTGTAAAATGTCATATCGATTTGTCATATAAATCATTCTGATGTGGCTGATTAGCTATCAGGACAGCTTGAATCATCACAGAACCTGCAGAGAAACTCTCTCGCTCGCTCTCTCACTCTCTCTCTCTCTCTCTCTCTCTCTCACACACACACACACACACACACACACACACACACACACACACACACACACACACACACAGCACCGCACGTGTTCATTTCCCATTCCATGGATGTGTTGGTCTACAGTACCTGTCATGTTTCTGATATACAAGGGGACACTAACATCCCCCAGTGAAACTACTGGACCAAGGTGATTGGAGATCAGAGCGCTCTGTAAATCTGCCGGCGTCCATTATGGCTGTCCAGGCCCCTGCTGGGACGTTCCCACTGTCTCTGGGCCCATACCCGATCCCCCTCAGCAGCCTCTCGCTCGTCTCCTCCTAAACTAAGCACATGTACAGGCGTAGAGAGGCTGGTGTTGGCACTTCCAGATCCCCTTTCATCAGATCCTCCCTCCCCATCCTCCTCCTCTGAAGGCTGTGCAGAGCAATGACCCACGTCGCCTCCGTTCCACTGTGGTCACCCCACCCCCACCACCCCCATTGCCCCTGTGTTGGTCCTCTGTGGCCGTGCTCAGTGGCCGGGCCTACGTGGGCGCTGACCACGTGAGAGGGCCTCATGTGGCCTGATCTCCTCTCTGGCCCGGGGCCAGCCACGTCCACTCTAGCACTGGCCTGAAAGGAGTCCAAAGTGGAGCTGAGAGTTCTCACGCACTCACCCCCTGTGTGTGTGTGTGTGTGTGTGTGTGTGTGTGTGTGTGTGTGTGTATGTATGGGAAGATATGTCGTTTGTGCTTGTTCACATGTGTTTTTGTGTGTGTGAATGTGTGTGTGTGTGTGTGTGTGTGTGTGTACCCCAGTGCTGGACGTGGCAGTAGTAAGCTGAGGTTGTTGATGGCTGTTATTAGGAATGGACGTCTCCAGTGCTGTGTCGGCAGAGAGGGAAGCCCATATGTCATCAGCCTCGTCCACCACAGCCTCACTGTGTGTGTGTGTGTGTGTGTGTGTGTGTGTGTGTGTGTGTGTGTGTGTGTGTGTGTGTGTGTGTGTG